>JAJEJO010042017.1:0-15607 GCA_020662805.1 Glaucomys volans | reverse complement strand
ACAATGAGTAATAAGGGGCAAGTTGCAAAGGGCATTATGGAGCTAATGTGACAAAGCCTACACGATGTCTCTCCCTGTGTCCCGCAGGAGATTCAGAGAGAGACAGGCCCAGGAGGCTGACTGAGCTCAAAGGAACAGGATGGCACCCAGAGCCGCAGGACGGAGACTGGGGGCAGCCCTCACCCAACTCACAAAAGGCCGGATGAGTGGGTGGTAAAAAGGGAGGGGACGGGGCTCCCTCAATCTCACATTAAATTCAGGGTTTTCACTCAAGGTCTCTGTTGCCTCTCTGGGTTTCAAAAGCCCCATGAGCAGGTTCCTTTTCCCTTGGTTGGAGGGTACAGGGGTAAGTTTCCTTGTAGGTTTGTGAGGGGTAGCTGGAATAGAACTGTTCAAAATCATCTCATGCCAAGAGATAAGTAATACTAAGAATGTGTAAATGAAATGAAGATAGGCAGCAACTGAACCCCAGCTTGGGTGTTCAGCACTGTGAATACACAAGGTTTGTAAAGCTGCTGCTGCAAAACTACAAGTCCCAGAATGTCTCACAAGCACAGGACTCTCAAGTTCACACATGCTCAGTGTGTTGGCAGAAGCCTGTTTTCTATAGGTTCTTGGATAGGTTAAACCAGGTGGAGCAAATGGCCCTACCCCAAAAGCAAACTTTGGGATTGGAGTTTGAACCTAGCCTCAGGGTGGAACCGGAACTTACCTTTGTACTTCAGGCAGGTCAGGGTTGGCTGGGTGGGTCTGGAACCGGCTGCCATCCTGACGCGTCTCAGCTGCAAGCAGGTTTGAATCCAAGATCTTTGTGACCCTGCTGTCCTACCCCCATTCCCCATATTCTTTATTTTCTTGGGACCTTCCAGCAGGTTATTCCTACTGCCCCCAAGAACCCCTGTTCTTACAAGATTTTTACTACCCAACTACAGGGTGAAAGTTAACTATTGATGGTCCCTTAGAAAAACCCAACACTGTCTCCCAGCAAGCAAGAAATGCTAGGAAGAATGGACCCCAGGACACTATCACCTGAGGGTAGAGGCTAAGAATCCGGTGAGGTGGGAAGATGGTGTCAAAGACCAAATATGAGATCTTACTAGCTGCCCTGCCTTCTTTAGGTCCTGCCGGATAGCTGCCATGGCCTCTCAGCCTCCAAGGCTGGCAGAAGAGTCTAGCCCAAGTCCTGGGGAATCTGAACTGGCTGTAAACCCCTTTGATGGACTTCCCTTTTCTTCCCGATACTACGAGCTGCTTGAGCAGCGACGAGCCTTGCCCATCTGGGCTGCTCGCTTCATCTTCTTGGAGCATTTGGAGAGCAGCCCCACTGGAGTGGTGCTAGTGTCTGGGGAGCCTGGCTCTGGCAAGAGTACCCAGGTGGTGGGAAATTCTGAGAGTGGACAAGGGGAGGGGCTAAAGAATTTGGTCTTTTCCTAGGTAAAGGATGGGTTGTGTGGGGATACAGGGGAGGTGGACAATGGGAGATGGGTTAGACTGGTAAAGAACCAAGGACTCCCCAAATCAGGAACCCTGGCCATAATCCCCCAAGCCCAGCACTTCTGACTGAATCCCTCCATCTCCCTAACTGATTTTCCTTTCCTACCCCTACCCCAGATCCCTCAATGGTGTGCAGAGTTTGCCCTGGCCAGAGGGTTCCAGAAGGGGCAGGTTACTGTCACTCAGCCTTACCCTCTAGCAGCCCTGAGTCTGGCGGTGCAGGTTGCTGATGAGATGGATCTGAACCTGGGTCATGAGGTTGGATACAGCATCCCTCAGGAGGACTGCACAGGGCCTGACACCCTCCTCAGGTGGGGTTCTTTGCAGGCCTGACCTGAATCTAATTCCCCTCACCAAGTAGAAACACCCTTCCCCAGCCCAGCTCACCCTTTACATCATGCACAGTACAACTGTTAAATTAATCCTCAACTCCAGCCAGGGGCCTCAGACATTCAACCTCACATTCACCTTGAAAATTTTGACTTCCTTGCTTATGAACCAAATGTCTTCAGTGGAGTTGTGAGGTCACACTTATGAATCCGCAAGCTCAGGAAGTCAGTCACAGCATCTTTTTCTGACCCTCAATATCAAAATTCAAGTCCCTTAGGGAGAGGTTTCCCTGTACTTCTAGGACCAGTCAGTGTTGATTACTGATTCCTCTGCCTGCTACCAATGTCAACAGGTTCTGCTGGGACAGGCTGCTTCTGCAGGAGGTAGCCTCAACCCGGGGCATTGGAGCCTGGGGTGTGCTAGTGCTGGATGAGGCTCAAGTGCGGTCAGTAGCCTCAGACTCACTCCAGGGCCTGCTGCGAGATGCCAAGCTGAGAAACCTTCCAGGGGACCCTAAAGTTGTTGTGATTACTGACCCAGCTCTTGTGCCTAAGCTCCAAGCCTTTTGGGGCAATCCTCCTATTGTGCACATACCCAAAGAGCCTGGTGGGAGTCCCACTCCTGTCTACAGGGACACTGTCCCTACTGATCGGGTGGAAGCTGCCTGCCAAGCTGTACTTGAGTTGTGTCAGAAGGAGGTTCCAGGAGATGTGCTTGTGTACCTGTCCAGTGAGGAGGTAAAATAATTTGATTATATATAAAAAAAAAAAATGCTCAGGCTGGTGGTGATGTAGCTCAGTGGTAGAATGCTTACCTAGCATGCATGAGGCCCTAGGTTTGATTCTCAGCACTGCCAAAAAAAGTACACCTTCCTGTCTTGGGGGGATGGGTTACCGAAGTGGTGGTATTTACTCTGCTGGGATCTTAGGGAAAATACCAAGGATTCAGGATAAAGAAAGCTGCCACCCACTTTTTGATTTCTAATTCAGGGATTTACGGTTCAGAGAACTGAAATAATAACATCCCCAACATTATGAGTATATACGGTTTTTCAGAATGAAGGGCCATAGTTTCCTTCAGTTTGACAAAGGGGTCTTTACTCCCCCAAAAAGTGAAAGCTGCCCTAATGGCCTGCCCCTCTCTTTAGGAAATTGCCCTATGCTGTGAATCCTTGTCCAGGAAAGTGGGGACCTTTGCTCTCTCAGGACCTCAACCACGGGTGCTGCCCCTTCACCCAGGCTGTGGCAGGACCATTCAGGCTGTATATGAGGACACAGACATGGGTGCCCGAAAAGTTGTGGTCACTCATTGGCTGGCTGACTTCTCCTTCTCCCTCCCTTCCATCTGTCATGTCATTGATTCAGGACTGGAACTTCGAAGTGTGAGTGAGAGATAAGGGGGAGTGGGGCTAAAAACAAATGGCCCATTCTGATCTGTATTGGCTTTGGTTGGGGGGTGGGCAACAGGTTTATAATCCTCGGATCCGAGCCGAATCTCAAGTATTAAGACCAATTAGCAAGTGTCAGGCAGAGGCAAGACGACTGCGAGCAAGAGGGTTCCCACCAGGTAAGAGCCTTTGCCCTCAATGAGGTCAAGTGGAAGAAGAGTCACAGCACACCAGCTCTGAGAAATCTACTTTCCCAGGTCTTTCTCCCCTTAGGGTCCTGCCTCTGCCTGTACTCTAAGTCCTTCCTGGAACTAGAGGCTCCTGCACTGCCCCACCCCAGGGTGTGTGAAGAGAATCTGAGCCCCCTGGTGTTGCTACTAAAGAGGAGACAGATTGCAGAACCAGGGGAGTGCCACTTCCTGGACCGGCCTGGTGAGCACCATTACTGCTCAAGTGCTGCCCTTTGACCCACCTTGCTCAGACCTCACATCCTATAAGCCCTGTTTCCTCACCAGCACCAGAAGCATTGATGCAGGCACTGGAAGACTTAGACTATCTGGCAGCTCTGAATGATGACGGGGACCTATCAGACCTGGGAGTCATCCTATCAGAGTTTCCCCTGCCTCCTGAGCTGGCCAAAGCCCTACTGGCCTCCTGCGAGTTTGACTGCGTAGATGAGATGCTCACCCTTGCTGCCATGCTTACTGGTATATTTATAGCTTTAAGCCACAAAGGGGTTGAAAATTATATCACTTGTTAATTTGGTGTGTGTATGTGTGTGTGTGTGTGTGTGTGTGTGGTGCTGGGGCTAGAACCCAGGCTCTTACACAGGCCAGGCAAGTACTTTACCACTGAGCTACACCCTCAAACCCTCACTGGTGTAAATCACTGCTGTGAATCAGTGCTTATGTGGTCGCTGCAGTCCTTCCTCTGCGTTTTGGTGCTCCCGAGACTAGCCCTTTCCTCTGTGCTCTAGTTCCCACCTCACACAGGGCCTTTAGAGCCAGGCATAATCACCTATCCCTCTAATCTCTGTAGCCTTTCTCTCTGCTGCTGCTTGTCTCTCAACTTGCTTTCATCTCTGCCTTATTACTAAAACCCACACACCTCTCCCTTCTTCGGCTATAGAACATAATCTCTATCCTGTTCTATCTAATGTGTTGCTCACCCCTGGATTACAACTGCAGGCCCACATATCACTGAAATGGCTTTCAATTCACCAGTGACCTTCCAGATGCACAACTCAGTGGAGACTTCTGAGCCTTTATTCATGTACCTTGGATGTGAGAGTGCTGGTCACTCCCACTTTGAAAATGCCTCTTCCCTATGTTTTTGTGATGCTACTCATCTATTCCTTGGGCTCCCTTATTTTCTGCTTGTCCATTGTAAGGGTTTTATCCTTGGTCTTTGTGACTTCTCATTCACTGAATTGTAAACAAGTTTATATACACTCATGATTTGAAACTCTGCCTTTTTACTTAAAATATCCAAATTTTGTGCCTTGTATACTTTGCCAATACCATTCTTTTAGGGGGAGTGGGAAGGAGGAGAGAAAGATAGAAGGGAGGGAGAAGAGAGATCCAACTCCTGCTGGACATTTCTACCAGAATAATCTATGGTAATTTAGCTCAGAACTGAACTTCAGCACTCTATTAAACTATCCCTTTACCCATCACTACAAATTTTTTTTCCTCTCTTTGGATTCTCAGTTTCAGATAATACCATCACCTCTGCTCCTCCACTACCATACCATCATTCTAGACTAATCTTTCCACAGGTTTTTTCATTTATAATTTATAAATATAGTTTTTAATTAATCCGTTCTTCCTCATTTTCACTGCCAGTTCCAATAATAAGTCCTCATTGTTCAGCGGGATTCCTTTAGTAGTCTCCTAACTAGTCATGTGAACATTTTCAAATGCATGGACCCCCCCTTACTTAAAAACTCCTCTTCAACAGCTATTCTTTAACTTCAAGACAGAATATAGGCACACACTTGTAATTCCACCAACTCAGGAAGCTGAGGAAAGAGGATGACAAGTTTGAGGTCAGCCTCAACAATTCAGTGAGACCCCATATCAATGTGAAAAAATAAAAAGGGCTGGGGATTTAGCTCAGTGGTAAAAGGCACCCCTGTGATCAATCCCCAGTACTACACACACACACACACACACACACACACACACCAATTTTTCTTTCTTTCTTTCTTTCTTTCTTTCTTTCTTTCTTTCTTTCTTTCTTTCTTTCTTTTTTTTTGGAACCAGGGTTTGAACTCAGGGGCACTCAGCCACTGAGCCACATCCTTAGCCTCATTTTGTATTTATTTAGAGACAGGGTCTCACTGAGTTGCTTAGTGCCTTGCCCTCGCTGAGGCTGGCTTTGAACTCGCAATCCTCCTGCCTGTTTCCCAAGCTGCTGGGATTACAGGCGTGCGCCACCATGCCCAGCCAAATTTTTTTAAATAATAAATAACTCCTTCATACAACATACCCAGCCTCTCATGACCTTTCCTATACCTATCTTTAGCTTTATCTCCTGCTGTTCTGCCACATATCATTCCCTCCACCTAAATCACGTGGCTTACAATTCCCCAGATGTGCCATGTTATTAACACCAGTTAATAACCTCAGCTAATGGCCATGCTGGTCCCAAAGCCTCAAATATTACCCTACCCCTATACCACTGAGCTAATTCCTACTTATTTCAAAAAACTGATCCAAGGGCCCTCATCCTTTTCTCTGAAATCACCCTTGCTCCTGTCACCCAAAGCCTGGATTAGCTGCCCTCCTCTGTGCTTCCAGAGTACCATATACATACCCATCATACTTATCAAGTCTGCTTGCTTGTTGGTGTCTCACACCAAACTCTAATCTTGAGGTAAAAGACTCTCATTTATAGCCATTCCTCAGTATCCATGGAAAATTGGTTCCAGGACCCTCTGTGAATACCAAAATCCACTGATGCTTATATCTCTTATAATAAAATGGCATAGCATTTGCATGTAAACCATGCACATCCTCCTGTGCATCCCAAATTATCTCTAGATTAATTATAATACCTAATACAATGTAAACACTATGCTGTATTATTTAAGGAATTATAACAAGAAACTGTACATATTCTATATAAATTCTAATTTTTTTCTGAATATTTTTGATCCACAGTTTGAGTTCATAGATGCAGAACCCATAGATATGGAGGCCAACTGTGTTTATCCTTAATTTCTAATAAATTGCAGAGTCTCTAGAAGTTACCAACGTCTTGAATAAAATTCCCAAAGGGGCACTTATACCTTTTTTTTTGAACCAGGGATTGAACTCAGGGACACTCGGCCACTGAGCCACATCCCCAGCCCTATTTTGTATTTTGTTTAGAGACAGGGTCTCACTGAGTTGCTTAGGGCCTCGCTAACTTGCTGAGGCTGGCTTTGAACTCGCAATCCTCCTGCCTCAGCCTCCCAAGTCGCTTGGATTACAGGCGTGTGCCACCACGCCCAGCTGCACTTATACCTTTTAAATATTGCACCTGTACTACTATCCTTTCTCATTACCCCAAACCACCTTCCTCTCTTCTACCTCCAGTTGCCCCTGGGTTTACTCGTCCTCCACTCTGTGCAGAAGAAGCTGCCTTGCGTAGGGCTCTGGAACACGCTGATGGTGACCACAGCTCTCTGATCCAGGTTTATGAAGCCTTTATACAAAGTGAGTGGCTCACTTTGCCCTTCTGAATCCCAGATTTTTCAAAAAAGGAAAGTAGAGTGTAACCATCTAACAGATCTCTGAGTTCAGGAAGGGGAGGCCTTTTGGCCACAGGTTGTATCCTTCAGGAGGCCTCAAGGACTTATGTTGTAGCTGGTCTCTTTCCTTTCCTTTCCTAGGTGGAGCAAATGAGGTTTGGTGCCAGGCTCGGGGTCTAAACTGGGCAGCATTGTGCCAAGCCTGTAAACTTCGGGAAGAGCTCCGAGAACTCATGCAGCAAATTGAACTTCCCTTGACCCAACCAGCCTTTGGCTCTGAACAAAATCGCAGAGACCTTCAGAAAGCACTCGTGTCAGGATACTTCCTCAAGGTTAGGGGAAAGGGTTGGGATGAGGGTGATAAAGACAGAGGTGACAGATATTCATACACTACCTCTGAAATTGGGGTGCAAGTGACCATTCAGAATATTCTTTAAAACCAAGAGGGACTATTCCTCTGAGTTTTGGGAGTACAAGGGGCTATGGAAATGCCATATGTATAGACAACACCCAAAGGTAATATTTTTACTTTTAAAATTCTCACAAAAAAACCAACCTCTCACAACCCTCCTGATTCTTTCTCAGCCTCCTTGTCTTTTTTCTACTCTCTGCCTCTTCCTTTTAATTATTCTTTTAATATCTTTGTCTTTCAATGAGGTGGCCCGAGACACAGATGGAACTGGAAATTACCTGCTTCTAACACATAAGCATGTGGCCCAGCTCTCCTCAAATTGCTGCTACAGAAATCGCCGTCCTCCAGCCAGACCCCCACAATGGGTGGTATACCACAATTTCTCCATATCCAAAGACAACTGCCTTTCCATTGTTTCTGAGATTCAACCTCAGATGTGAGTTCTTTGACACTCCTCCTGCACTGCCCATTCCTCTCCCAGGGACCAAAACTAAAGTTGGGAAGTTAGACTTAAGAAGAGATCTTACACCGCTCAGTGCAGTGGCGCACACTTGTAATCCCAGCAGCTCAGGAAGCTGAGGCAGGGGGATTGCAAATTCAAAGCCAGCCTCAGCAACAGCAAAGTGCTAAGCAACTCAGTGAGACCCTGTCTCTAAATAAAATACAAAATAGGGCTGGGGATGTGGCTCAGTGGCCGAGTGCCCCTGAGTTCAATCCCAGTACTCCCCCGCCAAAAAAAAAGAAGAGGAACTCTTAGTGGTTTGAGGAGAGAGGGCTCATGGAAAGGGTGGTGGGAAGTTCAAGAGTCTGCTTTATAAGAAGATACAGCTTATCTTATTATGAATCTCTCTGTCAGGCTGGTGGAGTTGGCCCCTCCATATTTCCTGAGTAACTTGCCCCCCAGTGAGAGCAGAGATCTCCTGAACCAGTTAAGGAAAGGAATGGCAGATTCATCAGCAGAGAGTGAGTCTTCCTCCGTTCAGGAGTTCAGAGATGCCTGTGTCCTTCAGTGACCTGCCTACCTAAGGATTGGAGCTCAACTCATCTTATGGTCCTCCTTCAGGCTAACAACAAAGCAGACAACCAGATTTAGAAGCCCAGAGTTTAAGGTCAAATGTAAATTCTGGAACCTAAAAGGAGTAGAGGGATTGGGGTAAGCCAGTCTATATTGGGTAGGATGCTTTCCTTAGCCTTCTTGTTTCTTTCCTTATTGGCCAGGAACTCACCTGCTCCCCATTCTACCAAGTTATGTCAAATCCATCCTTGTACTCCCTTTTGATTTATAAAATATTTTTCTATGATGCCAAGTTTGATTTTGGTTTTGCAGCATCATATGCAACAACCATCGGTCAGAAATGACACCATATCAATGATCCAGGACCATTCCCTGGAGTCTCTTGCCTGGCTCCCACCTCTGGTCAAGCCTTCATGCTTTCTGACATAACTGTCATAAACACAGAACATGAGTAATCTGGCTATCATTGGTCTCTGGCCCTGCCCCTCTTCCTTCTGTCACAATGTTCCAGGGGAGGAAGAATGGAGGTGCTGGAGGAATCAGACAGAATCTTCCTTTCTTCATAAACTTAAATCTTACTCCTTTTAAAACTTGACAGTTACTAGGACCATCCCCTCACTCAGCTCACCATCAACAAGCTTCCCACCAGCCTCTGGCCACTCACAAGCTAAAGTTGACACTTAAGGGACTTGCTTTTCTTTCTCTGAGAACACCTTTTTGCCCTTGGACTATTAACTTGATATTCTCTGTCATCCTGCACATTGTAAAGGTGTTTATAGAATTTGACTGGAAAATAAATTTTAATCCTTAGAACTCTGCTTTTCTCTTCAGTCTCCTCTCTTAAAGATTCTGTTCTCATCATTTCATTTATCTTCATCTGTACATGCATATCTGTTTATGTCCCTCAAATATTCTTTTCCAGAATTTATTGTTTCTATGTCCAACGTTAGTTTTGCCTTATCTTGTGCAAACGTCCCAATTTCCCCCCTTCATCATCCACAGTAGCTTTGATTTCTTGATCCTCCATGTTTCTCATCTGAAAACTATCTTTGATTTTTTAGGCTTATTCCAAAGTGTTCTGGTCACCCTGAACTCCACTGCACCCATTAACTTTCTCCCCAACCCCCCTCTCCCACTTCCACCCCCCAATACTGGGAATTGAACCCAGGGGAGCTCTGCCATGGAGCTACACCCCTAGTGCCCCCCTCCCCTGCTCCTTTTTTGAGACAGGGTCTTGCCAAGTTGCTGAGGCTACCCTTAAATTGTGATCTTCCTTCCTCAGCCTCCTCAATAGCTCAGATTACAGGCTGTGCCACTGTGCTCAGCTTGGGCCCATTAACTGTCCACTGTTTCCTCTTCTCCCTTTTCTGTCCCTGTGGGACACCAGAGCCAGATTTTCTTCCTAGATGTTATATTGTCTGGTGTATAAGTATTCCTCTCACCTAAGCCCAAGTGCACTGTGAAACTCAAAGGGGAAAACACAACCAGCAGACTGGACATAGGACAACATGAGACTCAAAGTCAAGAAGGAATCCTTAGCTATTATTTTACAATTGAGGGATGAGATGCCCAACATGGACAACCCTCTGGTCCCTGTCGTGGTCAGTCAGATTCTGGGGCTCCAGCACCTTCTCCATTACTGCCCTGTTGTTGCCATCTTCCTTTCTTCACACCTATGTTGTAGCCCTAGACAGCACTTGCAGCAGCCAACCCTTCCCAGCACCATGCGCTGCTGTCAGTACTCCAGGTCCAGGTCCCGGACTCTGAGGCTACTCACCAAAGAATCCCTAGTCCTTGAGGAGAGCAGGTACCATTGGCTAGCCCATTCCCCTCCCTGCACTTTGTTGGCTATCAACCTACAGATCCCGCCCTCTAGCGCCTCAGGTTCCACTGGCTGCTTAAATGCAGTACCGTGAGAAATGGCGGGAAAGACCCTATCTGAGCACTGGGCGTCTACTCAACGCTGGCCTGGGAGCCCACTGGTGGCCAAAGAGCTGTCGAGGATAATCTGGAGGCCTGCTGTTTCTCATACACTCGGCTGCCACCAGACCATAGGCCTGCGCAGCCACGCTCCACTGCCCGAACGGGGCGTTGCAAGTGGCGCCTTGGTCCGGAAAAGAGCGCTCCGTGGATCCAGCAGGCGTAGCTCACACCACCGAGGCGAGCCCAGACACAGAAGCCACTTTGTTGTCCTCGGCCCAAGGCTGCAGATTCTGCAGCGCGAAGAGTGACGAGTTGTGCAGGCAAAGCGGGTCCGGGGGCAGGGGCGGCCGCAGCGGCCGTGGTAGCGCGTCCTGCTGCAGGTGCAAGAGCAGCCGGCCCGCGCGGTGCCTCTCGGCCTCGCGCTCCTCTGCGGTCTGGCGCCTGGGCGGGCGGAGATGTGGGATCAGCGAGGCGGTCCTCGCCCACCCCGCGCCTCACCGCCACTTGGCGGGCCCCGCGGGCCCCAGTCCTCCCTAGCTCACCGCCACTTGGTGCGTCGGTTCTGGAACCAAGTCTTCACCTGTGCGTCGGTCATGCGCAAGGCCTTTGCCAGCGCCGCCCTCTCTGCCGAGGCCAGGTACTTCTGGCGCAGGAAGCGCCGTTCGAGCTCCAGCACCTGTGAGCGGGAAAAGGACGTGCGCGGCTTCTTCCGCTTCGGGGGGGTCCGGTTTTGGTAAGGGTGGCCTATGCGGCGCGTCCCAGAGAAGGGTGAGAGCGCGGCTACGGGGAGGAAGAAAGAGCAGGGCAGGGTTTGCGGGGTGGCCCGAGGTGTCACTAAAAAGAGACCCTGGTCCTTACCCGGACCCCAGGCTCGGCCCAGCGTTAGCAGAAGCATCCAGACAAGAAGGGATATCGTAAGCAATGGCCCTCCGCATGAGTAAGGAGAGTTGTCCCCCATAACTTCACCCGGCCCGCCCCGAAGCGTGGACAGTGGAATTGCAAAGTAGGGCAGTACAAGCACCGACGGCAGCTCCCTCCCCATTGCTCTCATCTGCAAGGATCAAAAGGTCCAGGGTGGAGGAGGATCACCCAAGATAATCTGAGGGTAAGTATAAAAGGGGTCCCTGAGTTGAACCAGAAAGAGAGGAGAAAAAGGGTCAGAGTGTGGCTTGACGCTGGAGGCGTCAGGCAACCTCACCGGTGAGCCGATCCTTGGCAAAGCGTCGGCCGCTGTCCATCCACGGGAAGGTGAGTCCCGCTAGGCCCCCGGCGCCGCCCAAACCTGAGGGCCCAGGCACCGCAGGGGCGCCTCCCGCGGGCGGCGGCACTGGCAGCGGGCGATGAGCCGGAACGCGGATCACACCACCCGGGCCCACTCCGGAGCTACTGGGCAGCGGGGCCAGCGAACCTGCGGGGCTGTAACCCGAGGCTCCGTGAAATCCACCCGAGAATGCCGCAGTTTCACCATGGCTCTGGCCCGCACGACCCGGGCCTAGGCCGCCCCCCGGGGGTTCGGGGCCGCTCAGGATCTGATCGATGCCGAAGCTGATTGGCTCGTGGTGCGCAAGGTTGTGCGGAGCCAGCACCGCGGGCTCCATGGATCTGAGCCTGGGAAGACCTCAGGAGGTTCGTGGATAAATAGGGTGCCTCAGATAGCTCCGGGAGCCCAGCGGCGGCGCGCCCAGGTCAGCGGCCTCAAGGACCAGCGAGGCAGGCCACAACCCTGCGCCAGGGCCCCCAGAACAGCAGCATCCCTGTGCGTTTGAAACAGCCTCGCGGCTGCCCGCCCCTACCGGGCGTCCACGCTGGGACTCGCATCCCGGAGGAACGCGGCCCCCCGGGGCCCCCGGAGCTCCCTTGCTAGCTCCGAGGCGCAGATGGACGCTAGTCTGCTGAGGCCGTTGCCCAAGTCTCGGGTGGAGAGGGTTGGCTAGCTCCGACTAGGGCAGTGACTGACAGACGGGCCCCGGGTGGGCAGTGGGAGCTGGGGGTAGGGTAGGGGCGGGGCCCGACTGTTAAAGGGGAAGGGACGTCTGTTTTCGCCAAACACCCGGCGGGATGTGCGGGGCGGAGGCTGAGAACCGCGAGGATGTTAGGAACAAGGCTCAGCGCGGGAGGGGCTAAGCGTGGGCAGCTGAGTCAGCCAAGATGCTCGCATCGCCTCCATTCTCTCTGGCCTCCGCCTTTAGGCTGCCTCCGCTTCACCGGCTTCCTCGGCAGGTGCCTCTTCCCCCAGGCCCCACTCTTCGCCTCCCGATGGGTCCTGTTTGCCAACTCCTGGATTCGTTGTGACCCTCACCTAAGTGTCCTCTAAGACCAAATCTCGTTGTGGCTTCCCGGCTGCGTGCGAAGTGGCTGGGGAACAGCAACCCGCGATCTGAAGGCCCAAGAAGAGGACAGGTGTGGGAAGGGAATGGCAGGGCGCGTTCGGCGGGCTCGGGCGGGGGACAACCACTCCGTGTTCTTGGTCCTGGTGTACCTCCTGATCTCTCCTTCAGAACACCCCGTCCCGTCCGCGCGCGTCAGTAATTGGTGCCCTGTTTCTTAGGATTTCGATTGTCCAAAATCACTGTAAATCAGATCCGTTCCTCAACCCCGGCCGACTCATCCCCAAGTGCAGGGAAGCCTCGAGGCGGGATTCTGCCCCTCTATTCTGAGTCCTGGAAGTCTATTTTCGCATACTTTCCCCCTCTTAAAGGCCGAAGGACAAAATCGCCATTGGCAACAAGAGGAACTCGCTGAGGCCTTGGGAGAATCCCAGTCGCCTAGTTTTCCATTCACACTTTACCCCAACCAAACCCCAGAAAATGGCCCTGGAGCGTGCCAGAGAAGGGAGGTGGGGAAAGGCTGAAGCCGCTTGGTGACCTTATGACCTCTCGCAGAGGACCCAGGAGCTGGGATTGTGTGAACTCTGCGTCCTTCCTCGGGATGGGACCCTGGCCGGGAGGGCCCCAGAGTCTTAGACCCGCCCCCGCCGCCACCCTGCCCGGTGCAGGCCGCCATAATCAGGTTAGCTGGGCCGGAATTACATTACCTTCCCCAGCCCGCCCCGGCCTGGGGGGGGCCCTGGCGCCTCCGAGCCGGTGAGACTGGGCGCGGGGAGGGGGGCACTCCTATCATCCCGCAGCGGGTGGGCACCGATGAGCAGCACAGCCTGCCTCAGACACGTGGTGGCCAAAAGACCCCGCCCCGCTGTGCCAGTCCTCTACCCTAATCCGAGCCCACTCCAGTGCTCCGCTCTACCCTGCTGGTTTCCCCGTGTGAACCGAAATGCCTTCTAAGTCCAGTAGATGGATCTCCCTGGGAGCACTGAACTTCCAATAAATTCTCCAGGATCCCCTGGGAAAAGGGTCCCTCCTTTCTCCTCAGCAGATGGGCTGGCAGCCTGGCGCCTGAGGCAGGGTGAGGGGGTCTTTTCCCTCCTGGGAACCAGGAATGATACTTGGGCATCTGGGCAGGAAGATTAAAAACAAAAACAAACAAAAAAACCAAAAAAGACAAATGAGCTTTCTCCTCTCCCAAAGTCACCAACCCCTCGGTGTTCCTGGAATCCTTGGCTACCTCTACCATCCAATTTCTCCAGCTCTTCCTCAGCCCTGCTCACAGAAACAGTCCTTCTGAAACTGTAGGGGGGGTTCCTATCAATTTGGCATCTGTGTTTTTATCTTGGTGCATAAAATGAACATCATCACCTTCCCTATTGCTTTCAAAAACTTTTCCCCTCTTTTAGTGGCTGCTGGAGGCTACAAGGGAATGTGAAGTGTCTGCTGTTGAGGCAAAACCTTCAGAAATAGCATTGGCTATTCTCCACTGGTTGGGAACAGAGAATCTAGGGGGACAGTCAGTCAAGCAGTACAGGCTCTGACAGGGGACTTGCCTGCAGTTTAGAAGTTTGCCACTCCCTTTCCCTGCTCAGGAGGATGATTGGGGAGGGGGTATTAGTGTGTCTCCAATAAAGTTGAATGAATCCTTGAATAAATCAGTGAAAGAAAAAAGAAAACATCATGCGGAACTGGCTCACTGTACATCCCTACCTTTTGAGGTTAGTATAGATGGCACTGCTTCTCACCCACAGATTGGCCAGTTGACCTTTTAAGAAGAATGATCACAAACTCGATAGTGCATATGAATTTTCTGGGGAGTTTTTGTTGTTGTTGATGTGGTGGTGGTGGTGGTGGTACTGGAGATTGAACGCAGGGCCTTATGCATGCGAAGCAAGCACTCTACCAACCGAGCTACATCCCCAGCCCCTCTAGGGAGTTAAAAAAATATATATTTTAGCATTCCACTTCAAGAGTAGAGGGCATCCAGGTCTGTCAGCCATGGGACTAAGAAAATTCTCTTCCTGCCTCTACCTGTTTCTGATTCTCAGGGAAAGGACAGTTCCTGCTAGTTCAGGTTGCAGATTGAGGCACTGGGTGAGTGCTTCCTCATACACACCTCTTTGGATGTATCTCACCATATCCTTTGTGTCTGTGCCCTCCAAGTCTTCAGTCTTTGGAGCTTGTAGCCTCATAGGAAGAAGCCAAGCCCTGGCCTCTAGTCCTGCTCCTTCCTTCCTATCGTTAGTCCATGTCCTTTATTCAAGCTGGTTCCCACTCCTAAATCATTTATCAGCTTACTTCTTCCTGCCCCCAACTGTCTCACATCATCTGGCAAAATCTCTCCAAGATAAATTATATTATTTTTCTTTTCCTTTTTACTAACCATATCCACTCCCTCCATTTCCTCATCATTCATTCTTGTATTAACACAGTGCTAACTGGCTTCCCTATGCTGACACTTTAAGAGTTCTAGTGTCTGGTATGTATCTCTTCCCAGGCATTCCCTGACATGTTTTAATTTATTGATCACCAATGGTTTTTTTAAATGCCCCCCCTTTTTTTGCTTCTGTAATATTCTATTATTTTGTATCTTGGACTTTGTCACTGCTTACATCTCTCCTCCACTGACTTTGCTTCTTCTACTGAAGGGTATGAACATTCTTCTCTTTTCTTTCTTTTTCTTTTCTTTTTTTGTTTTCATACTGGGGACTGAAGCCAGGGCCATGAACATGCTAGGCAAGAGCTCCAACACTGAGCAACATCCCTACTATCCCCCCCGCCACCTTAAATGTTTTTATTTTGAGATGGTCTCACTAAATTGTGGAGGCTGGCATCAAACTTGGGATCCTCCTGCCTCAGCTTCCCTAGTATCTGTGATTATAGGTGTGTGCCACCATGCCCAGCAACTCCAGCTTTCTTTTTCTGTACGTCTGCTTAGGTTTCATCCATTTCAATAGTCCCAACTCTCACATCTATGGAGACAACT
>JAJEJO010042016.1:0-36157 GCA_020662805.1 Glaucomys volans | reverse complement strand
GTTTCATTCCCATCTTTTATATAATGTCCATTTCCTTTTAGACCCGTACTCCATCTTGAGTGCTACTGATGTTTGTTTATGCTTCCATATAATTCAGGGCTTCTGCCTTTTTTCCCCTTTTGTGAACAGGTATTGGTGGAGAATGGAACAAAAGCTGGGCACCGCCTTCTCATGGATGCCAGGGACCTGGTCCTTAAGGTAAAGTTCTTTACCTTTCCTTCAACCCACCTCCAGCTGTCTGTCACCAATTACTGTTAACTCCCTTCAAAACTAAAAAGACTCTGTCACCTGTTGATAAGGGTGACTGTAAGGAAATTAGACATTAAAAAAAAACATTTTGATATAAGACAGTGGTTGGCAAATGAGGGCCTGTGTATCAAGTCCCACCTACCACCTGTTTTTTATGGACCAGGCATATTCATGTCTCTATTATCTATGGCTACTCACACCACAAATTGCAGAGTTGAGTAGTTGGGACAGAAATAGATTTTGCCTACTCTGGCCCTTTAAAAAAAAAATTGCCCACTCTAATCTGGGGCATGCTGAGTCAAGAACCTTGTCTCTGGGAGAGGATGAGCTAGTGTGTAATCATAAATTTAATTGTCCTGGAGTAAGAAATTTTTGAGAGTGGAGGTTGCTGACAAGGGTGAGCACAATACTGTGTGCCAAGTTCCTGCCTTTCTACTGCTGCAGAGAGAAAGTTCTTTGGGACATTGGCGATACAGCCAGCTTAGCTCAAAGAATATAGTTTGTCATATTAGAATTGAAAGTTAAAGAAGTCCTTAATTCACTAAGTGTGGAAATTGAATCATGAAAGTAGACCCTTCATTCCTAGCTTTATTTTTTTGATTTTAGGGAAAAGAGAAGTTACCTTCAGATCCTCGACCTGGTTTTGTCTTTGCCCCAGTGAGTATTACTTCTTCCTGTTGCAGAACATAGATCTGAACTTATAGTGGCCAAGAAGAGCAAGACGGTAAAGCCAAGCCACTCTCCACTATTTTGTGTCCATATCCACTTTCTTTTTTGGTACCAGGAATTGAACCCAGGGACACTTAATCACTGAGCTACATCCCCCACCCTTTTTATTTATTATTTTGAGACAGGGTTTTACTAAATAGCTTAGGGCATTGCTAAATTACTGAGGTTGACTTTGAACTTGTGATCCCCTTGCCTCAGGCCTTCCAAGTCGCTGGGATTACTGGCATGTACCACTGCACCGAGCTCTCTATCCACTTTCCACCTGCTGGTTCTCTTGATTTGCCCTCCCCCCTGCTCCTGTGCTCCCTTCTCTTTGACCCCTCTTGGCTTTATCATTCTTAAATTTTACGATTAATAGCTCTTTTTTCTTCTATCTCGTGTCTTTATGTTCACAGTGTCCCCATGAACTTCCTTGTCCTCAGTTGACAGCCTCTAAGCCCCTGGCCTGTAGCTTCTCCCAGGCTTACCATCCCATCCCCTTCAGCTGGGTATGTATTCTGGGATTATTGCAACAGGGAAAAGATAGCCTGGGAAAACAAAGAAAAAAGAGTCAGAGGGGGAAAGTTTGAGAAGTCATATAATATGAAGATATTAGAGCCTGCATTATAGAATATGAAAAAAGAACTGCAGGAATGTAGGGGGAGGGAGGATTAAAAAGTTTTTTCTCTTATCTTTTTCCTCTAAACCATCTGTATGTTCATACCTTAGAACAGGAAGCCAAAGGAGGAAAAGTTCTCCATGGTGATCCTTGCCCGGGGGTCTCCAGCGGAGGTTAATCGCTGGCCAAGAATCACTCAGCCTATCCTTAAACGGCCTCGCCATGTGCATTGTCACCTGTGCTGTCCAGATGGGCATATGCAGCATGCTGTCATCACAGCCCGCCGGCATGGCAGGTACAGAAGATGTGACCAAACTTAGTAGAATGTGGCAAAAACCTGCAACCCGCATTGACATCTCTTTCCATTCAATAGGGATTTGTATCGTTGTGCCCGTGTCAGTTCCTGGGGAGATCTTTTACCTGTGATCACTCCATCTGAATTTCCTCTCTCTGCTCAAGATCCCCTTGAGAATTCCGTAAGAGTTGACAAGGATATGTAACATTTCCTTCCATCATACCTGTGACAACTGAAGCTACCTGATATCCAGGAAGAGAATGCTGGTACGCCTGCATTTCTGCATTTGTTAGAAGTTTTAATAATAATAAATTTTTTAAGAATGGTAGTGGATTTTGTGATTCTTAAAAGTATAGGGGGTCTATCATCCTGGCCTATCCTGTGGTGAAGACAATCCTGAAATTTTCCATGCGAAGTTTACTACACAAATCTCAAGCTCATCATCCCCTGTAAGAATACTGTTGCTTCTGCTAAAGACCAGGACTTCCCAGGAAGATTATCTGAAATAGTAGGGAAAACCACCCTCAGCTCTCTGAGAACTGGCTCAACAGGTCTCAGGATAGTTATGTGGGCCACCTGAATAGGGGAACCAACAGCTACCTAACCTCATTTTTTGTATATATCTTTCCCTTCCATCTTCCCCAGGGTCCCTTATTCATCCTAGAGTTTGCCCCACACAATACCCTCAAGATTGATCCCCATCAGTACAAATCTTGCATCTCCACCCTTAAATACCCAGGCAGGATCCTTCAGTTTGCTCAGTTGATTTCTGTTTTACCCTAGGCCTTACTGTTTTTGTAGCTAGAACAACTTTATTCTTTTTTTTTCTTTTCTTTTTTTTCTTTTTTTTTTTTGCGGTGCTGGGGATTGAACCCAGGGCCCTGTGCTTGCAAGGCAGGCATTCTACCAACTGAGCTTTATCCCCAGCCCTAGAACAACTTTATTTATTTATTTATTTATTTATTTATTTATTTTCTTTTTTGGTACTGGGGATTGAACCCGGAGGAACTCCACCACTGAGCCACATCCCCAGCCCTATTTTGTATTTTAATTAAAGACAGGGTCTCACTGAGTTGCTTAGGGCCTCGCTAAGTTGCAGAGGCTGGCTTTGAACTCGCAATCCTCCTGCCTCAGCCTCCCAAGTGCTGGGATTACAGGCGTGCGCCACTGCGCCCGGCAACAATTTTATTCTTAATCTCGAAAGTCCCTCTCCCACAGTTCATATCAGGAAACATTACCAAACCCAAAATCAGATATGTGTGCCCAATGCACAGCGTCCAACCAATCACTGAACACTGGTGCTTGGAGTAGAGAAAATTTAAAAGAGGACTAATTAAAAAGGGGACACCTCAAATCTGCCTTACCCCAGCAAGCATGATTATGAGTTATATAAGCAGGAGTGCAGTGGGGGAAAATGGTAAAAATGGAGATTTTTCAGACTTCTTGGCTTTAATGGATATCTGACCATTGAGCAATCTGGGGTTCTGCAAATCAAACAAATCACTGCGTGACAAAAATAATAACAAAGTTAGCAATTTATGCTTATAGGAATGCAACAGGGACACAGAGTCACCTTGACCAGAGGAAAAGAAGAATGTGCTCTTCTGTTTTTTTTGTTTGGTTTTGTTTTTCTTAACTTTAACTAGGGAGGGTGAATGGTTCAGTTTCTTAGGAGAGAAAAATATATTAATTTTGTTATGGAGGCTCATTATAGAAACAGGCACAGTCAGACGTCAGGGCAGTATCACTGTTGTAAAACTAGAAATGTCCACTCCCCACTAGACCTTTCCATGCCTGAAGCTATTTTTCTGGAGTTTACAGGAAAAGGGAGTCCCCTCACCTAACAGTTCCCACAGAATGACAGCAGCACTGCCTCTCAGCCCCACCTCTTTGCCCCCAGTGGCCCCAAATCCCCTCTGAAAGGGTTTGGTTCAGATATCAACCTAGCAACCTATAAACCTTGGGATGAGGTGGAGAGGGTATGGAAGATCAAATGTCCTGAGTTAGGCAGGAGCAGAATGTCCCTAACACAAAACAGGAAGTAACTACCATAGATTGCCCCATTTGGGATTAGATTAACCCCAGGGATACACTAAGACTATCCAGAGCTCTTGGATTAGTCATGGCATTGAAGAGGAGGAGAAGACAGCACTGAGTTATACCAGCCAGGGAGTCCGGAGTTTCTGGTTTTGAAGCTCAGGGAAGGCATGAGCCAGGGGAGGGGCCTCCACGTAGTGGGAGGGCAGGTAGTTGGGGCAGGGCCCTAGCAAGCTATGCAGTGCTGCACAAGCAGAGGCAACCCAGAACGGAAAGAGCAACAGTCTCCTGAAACTGGCAAGTGGACACTTTCTAACTTTGACTACTAAGATACCATTCCTGCTCCATTTGCCATTCTGAAGCCTCTGTTTATGCTGCACCCCAGAGATGGAGTCACTATTGGGAGTAAAAATTGGCTGCCTGTTTGTCCTGTTGGCTATCACTCTGACCTGTGGCCTTATTCCCATCTGCCTCAAGTGGTTCCAGATTGATGCAGCTACAGGTAAAGTCCCATCCCATCTTCATCCCTTTACCTGAGTCTCACCTCAACCCTATCCTGATACCTTGCTCTGATTCTTTCATTATTCCCAAGCTCAGGACATTGGGTGCTGCCTGTTGCTCCTTAGTCATCTTTGTTTATCCCCTCATTGCCAACTGGATTGTAACTTCTTTGTTATTAGGTCGTCACCGCCGGGTCCTCAGCCTCCTGGGCTGCATTTCTGCTGGTGTTTTCCTGGGAGCAGGGTTCATGCATATGACAGCTGAAGCCCTGGAGGGAATTGAATCAGAAATCCAGAAGTTCCAGGTGCAGGTGAGCAGCCGAATGCCAAACTGCAGAGCTATGAAGCAAGAATGACAAACAGAACCTAGAGAAGAAAGCAAGGAAAGTGAAGAACCATGGGCATGAGTGGGACAACAGGGAAGATAACAGCTCTTACATTGTATGGCGTGATGAAAGCGGGTCAGACTGCGCTTTAAAGAAAGAAGTATTGCTGAAAGAACAGGGCAGGACACTGAACTGCCCCATCCCCCATCTAATTTTTGTTTCTTTCATCCTAGAACAGGACAGAAATTAAGGGAAATTCCTCTGATGCTACTGATTCAGACCATGTAAGTAATCTCCCACCAGCCCCTATCTGGAGAGTGAGGAGAAGCAGAGATTCCTTTCATACGCAGACCCTTTAGAGAAGAATATGTGAGGAATACCAGAAATACCTTCTCCCCTGCTCAGTGTAGAGGAAAGGAGGAACCACCACAATCTTTTTGTGCTTATAGAACCCCAGAAAAATTCTTGCTTTACTATTTACTTCTTTCCCTGGACCCTCTGACATGCTTCATATTATCTTCCCATATTTCTAAATCTCTTGATATTGTGTCCCTTATCCTCTCTAATGTTCTTGCTATTGCATATCTACCCATAACTTCTTCTCTATGCCCTTCTTTTACATTATATGACCACATTTTCCCGTTCTCTTCAATCTCCTAATCCCATTTCCATCCAATGCAGTGTCTTCCCTTCCCTTCCCTTCCTGTCTCACAGCCCTCTTTCTATCCCTAGGTGGAGTATCCCTATGGAGAGCTCATCATCTCCCTGGGATTTTTCTCTGTCTTCCTTTTGGAGTCGCTGGCATTGCAGTGCTGTCCTGGGGCTGCTGAAGGATCAACATTGCAGAAGGAGGAATGGGGTGGGACTCACATCTTTGGATTCCACAGTCATGAACCTCTACCCTCACCCTCACGGAGTCCCCTTCGAGCCCTTGTCCTCTTGCTTTCACTCTCTTTTCATTCTGTGTTTGAAGGTCTAGCTGTGGGGCTACAGCCAACAATAGCAGCTACCATACAGCTCTGTCTTGCTGTCTTGGCTCATAAGGGGCTTGTAGTTTTTGGCGTAGGACTGCGTCTGGTGAAGATAGGCAGTGGATCACGATGGGCCATGTTCTCCATATTGTTATTAGCCCTCATGTCCCCCCTGGGACTAGCCTTAGGGATGACTGTGGCTGGAAGGGATTCTGAAGGGGGGCAAGGCTTAGCCCAGGCTGTATTAGAGGGTGTGGCAGCTGGCACATTCCTGTATGTTACCTTCCTGGAAATTCTGCCCCGAGAGCTAGCTGGTCCTGAGGCCCCTTTGATCAAGTGGGGCTGTGTAGCTGCTGGTTTTGCCTTCATGGCCTTTATTGCTTTATGGGCCTGAAAGATCTCTAATGAAACTATCTAGGAGAACCTCTCTCTGAGGAGACACCTCCCATGACTTTGGCCCTCAGACTTTTTTTTACTAGAACTAAATTATATCCACTAAGCATTTTCATGGACTGGACCTCAGCTTTTACCTACATAAGATCCCATTTCTCACTCAGAATTGAGAAAAGGATGTTTAGGTTGAGTGCCTTTTTTTTTTCTGCCATTACAACTTCATTCTTTAGGTTGAGAGCTTATTAATTGGAGAATTGATATAAAGATCATTACTCCAGTTTTTATTCTTGTCCCATTTATTCTACTTTGTGCAATAAAATGTCCATTTTATCCTTCCCCTTCAGCCATTTTGTATTTCATTTCTCCCAATTGCCTAGAAGCTGCGTGGTACAGGAAGTGGTGGAATGGGGAATGGGAGAGATTTGTGTTGGATGCAGTATTTTCTTCTGGAATCAGAGCCCCTAGCCATTCTGTAAGTTGCAGGCCCTGGCCCCACACAGGTAGCATTGCTGAGATTCCAATAGTCCCCTCCCACCTTACCCACAGGAGTCTAGAAAATGAGCCAGCACTCCCAGCATTTAGAAGAAAAGAGGTTTAAAAATAGAAGCCAGGGAATTGATTATTTTCCTACACTAACTACCTCACCCCACTCCCCCTACCTACTATCAGCCACTATGTGCCCAGCAGACTCATGAGATCATCAGGCTAAATGGAGTTTGTTTCCTTCAAGTTCCTGTTTTTCACACAACCCTGTATGACCTCAGGGACCTGAGTGGTGTTCTTTGAGCCTGTACCCTTCTGGCTGCTTCAGGCTGAGGGATTAAAAAGCAGTGTATTTGGAGAAGGAAAAAGATGCCAGATAAATACCTACAGTGATTACGTGGCTCCTGTGTGACTTAGTGCCTTTCCTTCTGCCTGCCCTATCCATTGTCCTTCAGCTTGAGTAACTCCTACAATGTGTTGCTTCCCTTAAAAACTGCTAAGGACACATAAAAGCAGGTTATCTGGAACTGAGGAGGCACAGAACTATTGCCCAGCCTCCCACCCATGAGATGGAGGAGACTGACTAGAGAAATTAGGAAAGGGAAGGTGTGTCCTAGAAACTAATTCACCCTCACAGATTTGCCACTTCTGTGATTTTCAGTGTGGAAGCTCAGATACCTTTAACATGACAAAGTCTCACTCTTTGTCTCCTTTCCATCTCATTCTGTTCCCCACAAAGTAAGAAATACAAGCCTCCTAAGAATCCTGCTTATACACCCAAGCATCACTGATAAGATAAGCCCTGGGCAAAAATAGATACATAAATGCCAAGCCTGGTGGCACATGCCTATAATCCCAGCAACTCAGGAGGCTGAGGCAGGAGGATCACAAATTGGAAGCCAACCTCAGCAATTTAGCAAGATACCATCTCAAAATAAAAATTAAAAAGGGTGGGGAATGTGGCTCAGTGATAGAGTGGTAGATTGTACTGGGTTCAATCCCCAGTACAAAACAACAGATGATAGATGGATGAATGGACTGATAGATATATAGAAAGATAGGAAGAAAGAAGATAGATACATGTGTCTAATACAGAAAAAAAATTCCCTGAAGCATCATCCTGTTATGTCTTTTCTTCAGTATTAAATTCAGGAACATGTACTGTACTTAGAACAGTGACTAGTGCATAGTAATCACAATATAGTTTCTACATTGAACACCTGCTACATGTCAGGCACTGTGCTATTGCTTTCACATACACTATTTTACTTTCACAACCCTGACAGGTACATATTATCCTTGTAGGAAGTCTAGGGAAACTGACATTCTGAAAAGTTAAATAGGTTAATCAGTTAGCTATCTGGGCTTCAAAGCCCTGTTTCTATAATTCGAAGAAAAACTCAAATGTAGCTTCTTTTCTCCTACTTTACCTTACCTAACCACCGCTCTTATCTCCTATCCTATGTGTTAGGGTTCTAGAAGAAAGCAGATAGTAGCACATTGAATAATTGAGGCAAGTTTAATAAAGGGAGTATTTAGTAAGGTGTGGGCAGGATTTGAACAAAGCAAGAAAAGATGTGGCAATACCCTGGGTCTAGGTATTGACAATGCTGTTACCTAGCTGAAGAAAAAGGAGCAGTGACCAGAAACTAAAGAGGGACAGCCAATAAGAGCTGTGGCCTTGATAGAGGGATATAGCCAACCTGCACAGTTCCAACAAGGAGAGGCCAGGGGGGCTGGGACTGTAGCTCAGTGGTAGAGCACTTGCCTCGCACATATGAGGCACTGGGTTCAAGCCTCAGCACCACATAAAATTAAATAAAGATACTGATTTAAAAAAAAAAAAAAAAAAAAAGGAGAGGCCAGGGAAATAACCTCACCAGCCTTTTATTCTTTGATCTGTGTCAGCATCTTAGGGCAAACCCAAAAGAGCCAGGGCTGCATTGCAAACTGGTCAACTTCATGGGGCACAGAGCATAATACAGAGACAGAAGGGCAAACAGAAGATTCTCTGTTGTGTTCAAGTAAGTGATCTTGCCCAAACTTCAGCAGGAATGAATTGAAAGGGACATGATTATATGGAAGATATTTCCAAGAATATTTGTATGCCCATAAACATTAGATTGTCAGGACTCTTCTCCATGTTTCTGGATCACTGATGCTATCAGCATTTGATGTAAATAAGGCAGAGGTTAGGATATTTGAAGCACACGGGAGTCACACCTTTTTTGCCATCTTCCATTCCGGGATCCTTGGATGACCCTTTAGCTTCCTCTGCATTCAGCCATCAATGCTTTCTTTCCTCCCCAGATCTATTTCCTTTGCCCAAAATCTTAATAGGGACCAGAACCATCTTTAGTATAAACTATATTGTATTAGGAGTTGGAATAAAGCTGGAGTATGGTTTCATATAGAAAGCACCAGGAAAATAAAACAATCTTTTGGTCATTTTCAAAAGACATGAATTCCCAGCAAGGATCCAAAGAGGGCTATCAGGAAGTCAAAGATGAATGAAATAAAAATAAAGCTGAAAAAAGAACAGGCATAAGAACCATGGGGTAGCTGAGAAATCTGGGCTATGGTGACTAGAAGACAGATGGACAAATGTAGGAGTAGTCTTTGATTCACTTAGCCTTAAGGGACAGGTTGTAACAGAAGATAACAAGAATAATAACGAGAGTTGAAAAATAAAAATAGGAGGGGCTAGGTGCTTTAGCGCATGCCTATAATCCCAGCAACTCAGGAGACTGAGGCAGAAGGCACAGAGTTCAAGGCTCATGTTGGCAACTTTGCAAGCCCCTATCTCAAAGTAAAATAAAAAGGGCTGGGGGTATACTGCTCAGTGGTAGATCACTCCTGGGTTCAATCTCCATTTCCAATATACATAAATGTGTTTGTTAAAATATACATGATATGTATGTTTAATATGTAATATATTTTATATATGAGGGACAATATGCAGACTGAAAAAAGGGATGAAGGAAGCTAGTTGGAATAATCAGGGGAGAATTTATGTGGGACAATGTTCATATCTCCTCAATTGTATCATCCTTCCCCATCCCTCATTCTCCAGTTCCACATGTATATTTTTTTATACAGTTAGGAAGAAAACAGAAGAATGAGGCATCCTACTACCCTTCCTAAAGGCAGTTTTCCATTTCCGTCACCAGTTAATCATTCTCTGAAGTATCCGTTTGGAACTCCTTTCTTTGCTTTCAAGCTAGGGTTTGGTTTGGGTATTGCCATGATGAGCTGACAATTCATGAATAAGGAGAGATCAGAATAGCATCAAAGAGAAAACGAAGTTTAGGGGATGTGCTGGAGCAGGGTGGAAAGTCAGTCAGAAATCAATATATGGGGATAAGATATTCAGAAACAAAAAACAGCTCCAGGCTAATTCCTGTGAGATAATTTGTGCCACTTGGCCCCCTCCCTGAAGGATAATTTTGGAGTGTCTTGCTTTCCTAACTGCAGGAAGTAATCCCTTGCTCCTGGCTCTGGTCTGATGGAGTATAAAGAACAGCTGCCAGAACTTGAGTGGGTTGGTATGTGTGAGTGTGGCAACCATCCAGACACTCTCACATTCCCGCATGGTCCTGAGCAGGAAGCCCATTGCCACTAGTAAAGGTGAAGCAAAAGCAAAAAGGGTACAGAGGGATTACTTCTGAGGCACTGGTCTATGGGGATGCTTATAAAATGCCAGGCACAGGTTAATTTTTTAAATTTTAATTGTATTCTGAGTTACTGTCTTTAGATTTGTTGGCTATCAAATACCGAATGCATTGTATTTTTGCTATATAATTGTCCAATATGGGGGAAATTCTGAGGTTAGTAAAGAAAGAGGGTACAAATAAACTACATGTCTCTGGACACCGTTTACCCTTGCCACACCCCTGGCCTCCAGTCAGAACTGGCTCTCATTGTCCAGTTAGTCTAAAATCTCTCTAGAAAAATGGTGTCTCCCACTCCAATACTTTCCCCAACCATCAGAGTACTCTGCAGTGTTTAACATCTCTTCCTTCACTGTTTCAAGTGTATAGTCATACATTGCTTAATGACAGGGACAGATTCTGAGAAAGGTGTCATGAGGTGATTTTGTCACTGTGCAAACATCATAGAGTAAACTTAGAAAGCTATATTGTGTCACTAGGCAATAGAATCTTATGAGAATCTTATGGGACTATTACCGTACATATGGTCCTTTTTTTTTTTTTTTTTTTTTTTTTTTTTGGTGGTACCAGGGACTGAACCCAGGGAAGCAACCACTGAGCCACATTCCCAGCCCTTTTTTATATTTTATTTAGAGGCAGGGTCTCGCTAAGTTGATTAGGGCCTCATTAAGTTGGTAATGCTGGCTTTGAACTTGAAATCCTCCTACCTCAGCCTCCCAAGATGCTGGAATTACAGGCGTGCACCACTGCACCCAGTTCATATGGTCCATTTTTGACCAAACCATTGCTCTACAGTTGGCTGTACCTTCAGAGACTCACCCTTGAAATTCTTTTTATGAGATCCAGAATTTTCAAGATAAGACCATAAATCTCTTTTCACTATATTCTTATAGTTTTATTCTCATTCCCATTGAATGTTCTCCTAGCTCTCTTGAGTTGTAAAGTCTAGGAAGTGTTCACATTCGTTGAATGAAAGAAGAGATAAACAGGAGTTCTAAGCCTGAAGCAGAGGGAAAAATAAGGTGTTTGTGGTTCAGCTTCTATCAAGCCACAGAAGTGTGCACGCACATACACACACACATACACACACCTGCCAAGCTTCTCAGCTCTGATCTTGAGAACAGACAGAAGCAGCAGGACATGGTATCAGGATCTCCCGATATAGCTACTGGGCAGAACTACAAAAAACAGTGGAGTTGTAGGACAAGGAAACTTAGGAAGGGACTTGAGAACTGGGAAAAGTTACTAAGAATGATTAGGGGCAGGCATGGTGGTGCACGCCCGTAATCCCAGCAACTCAGGAAGTTGAGACAGGAGGATTACAAGTTCAAAGCCAGCCTCAGCAACTTCACAAGGCCCTAAGCAACTTAACAAGACCCTGTCTCAAAATAAAAAATAAAAAGGGGTGGATATGTGGTTCAGTAGTTAAGTGCCCTAATTCAAAAAACAAAACAAAACAAAACAAAAATGCCAAACACAGGGGGGCACTGTGTCTCCATGGGCTAGACTAGAATGTCTAGAACCAACAAACCAACAAAGCAGGGAGGTTAGTCAAGGACAGCAAATCCCCCTCCCCATTGCTACTGGCAAGCATCTTTTCCTTCCACCTAACTCTTGTATTTCCTGTGCAGAGCACTTACTAGAGAAACACTAACAGTGACCACCTATTTCATATACACCCGTACAGGATATATACACTATACACATACATATACATAAGCATAATATACTCCCATTTCTGAAGATTATCCTGCTAACAGTTACTTGTTCAGGTGTATGTGCAGAAAAGATCTGGCTTTCTTTCCATAATTCCCAATAGCACTAATTACCAATAAAGGCTGATGTTACTGCAGTTCTTTGCCTTTTCCATGTTTTGCCGAGTAGTTAGTTGACCCCAGTAATTCCAACCATGCTGTTTTTCTTCAGTGTAGCATTCTAGCACTCTTTGCTGCCTGCCCTGGGAATAGTCATCCAATACCCAATCAATAGTTAGCTCCATAACCCTGCCCCACTTCTGACCCTGGCCTACATTTAAAATGGACTCAGGGCCAGATGTAGTGGTGCACACTTGTATCCCAGCGACTCAGAAGGTTGAGGTAGGAGGATCACAAGTTCAAAGCCAGCCTCAGCAATTTAGTGAGGCTCGAAGCAACTTAGCAAGACCCTGTCTGTAAATAAAATATAAAAAGGGCTGGGGCGTGGCTCAGTGGTTGAGTGCCTCTGGGTTCAATCCCCAGTACCAAAAAGTAATAATAAAATAAAATGGACTCAGGGCTGGGAGTTTAACTCAAAGGTAGAACACTTGCCTAGCATGTGCAAGGCTCTGGGTTCAAAACCAGCACTGGGAAAAAAAAAAAATGAAGGACATATCATGTTCCTATCAGTGTGTCATTACTAGACCAAGTTGCATCAACCCTCAGCTCAGTTTCCTGGATGAAAGTGTAAATGCCCATGGGGTTTCTATAAAGCAAACTCATAATGACCTTGTAATATTCCATCCACAGTACTCCTGCCAATAATGCTATAAAGTGCCTTCTCATATTTACTTGTGCTTCAAGAGCTCAAGAATCAACCTTCAATAGCAGCAAGATACCTAAATTCCTGATGATTGTTGTTCATATTTGTTAAAAAGTTTCTTAGAGAATCACAAATGTAGTCTAACTAGCTCCCAGATCCCTTGTATTCCACAGAGGTAGAGGAATTCCCAAGAGGAAGCCCCTTGCTGTGACCCTCTTCAAAGTCTTCAGAATGGGAGGAACTATGAACAGCCCAAGCCCTACAGTAACTTCATTAGTCTTGTTCTACTGATTATATTAAACCATCTATAGTGGACTCTGGGTGAGCTCTACAAGGATCCTGCAGGGAGGTGGATATTAAGGCATCCTTGGACATTTCAGTCAGCTTGCTTTCTTTCTCAAAGATCATGATTTTGGTGGCATCTCTGAAATTCTATGCCCTTTCTCAATAACCCACAACTAACAGGGCAGTCTTCTGAGACCTAAATAGTTCCTCTCTCACAAACTTAATATTATAGGAAAAACAATACCATTCTACAAGAACCAGGGCCAGTTCCCATATAGTCACATTTTGTGAAGTATTTTTGTTACATAAGCCCTCTCCCATGATTTATGTTACTTTAAGAAGAGAATTTAAGAGTTAGGCAAGAAGAGAATAGGAAAAGGGGCATGTTGCAGGATAGTCAGACCAAGAATAATAATGGTACTCAGATTCCTCTACAGTTTATTGTCACAGCAGAAGTTGTGGGAGACAGGAGGCCACCCTCCACACATAACAGTGTGGTCAGAGCCCCATCATAGCCCTTCCCACCCCTCTGCCAAGCCCCAAGCATCCTGGCTCAAGCTTGGCTTCCTCCCCCATCCCACTCTAGACACACACTGACAGCTACCAAGGTTAGTGCAGCCAAATGGCCCCAGGCCCCTTCCCATTGCTCCAGCTCCAGACCTTCCACCATACTCATTCATTGCCACCATCTCCCATTCCAACTTCCTCTTTATACGCTGGACATTTTATCACATTCTGAGGACATTAACCCACCAGCTAGCCTCCCCTGACACACATTCATTGAGCCCATTCCCTTCAGGGCCCTGAGGAGTTAATAAGAAGCCATATCAGCTTTGGTGAATGGAGCCCCAGCCCCAAATCCCCTGCCCTTGCAAATATGGGATAATTTGGGAGAGTCTGATCCAGGCACCATGATAGCTACAACAGCCTCTTATCCCTCATCTAACAGACAACAAGATCAGGAAGAGAGGATACATGCCTTCTCCTTAACACCAAAATGGGAGAGAGGATAACTTAGGGGTCTGGGTCCCTAAGAGATATTAGGCACCTCTCCCAGGAGCTGGGGGAATCACAGGTTAAAGGTCAAGGTTAGGGTAGCAATCAAAGATCAAGGTCATCCCACCAGTGATCTGCCCATTTCCCTTGCTTACTCGGCCCAATGCCCTCATGCACCTCCCAGGTTAGTGCTGTGGGAGGTGAGGGCTGGGTCCCACATAAGGGCAACAAGGGTCATTCAACAGGAGACCTCCATGGTGTGCCCTGGGGGACCTGAAGGAAGAGTTCCAGATTCGCTGCTCTGGGACAGGGTGCGGGAGCGAGACCGGTTGCCATCAATGGATGCTGCACTGGTCAGAGAGGCTGTGCGAGACCGGGAGAGGCGAGTCATGCAGGATGAGGCCACTTTGGAGACAGAGGATAAGACAGAATCAGAAAGGAGTGGGGAAGGGAGACTGGCAACTCAGTGTGGGGTGCTGGTGTGGAGACCAGAGTTATAACTGAGGCCAAGGAGTCAATGGTCTGATGGCAGATGGGGGTGAGTCCAGGAATTAACTAAAATGATTCCACCCTCTCAGTGTCCTTCCCTCCCTCATCCTCATGATACAGCCTCTCTCCCCACACTCACTGTAGCCCATGCCTTGCAGGAAGTACTTGAAGGCCTCAGTCAGCTTGCCTGGCTGTGGAAGTAAAATGGGGAGTGAGATACAGTGAGGGGAAGTTAGAGACCCAGCAGGAGCCCAAGGCTATGGTAGGGTGAGAGCCACTAATGTCCTAGCCCTCTTCCCCATCCCATGGACAGCAGGGTACTCACCTGAGTCAGCTGGGGCTGACCTCCAGAGTCTGCCATCTGCTCAGGAGATAGCCACCAAGAAAAAACAATACATATATAAATCAAATGATCCAGGCAAAGAGGTAGAAAAGAGTCTTTCCTAGCTTCCTCACTCCAGTTCATTTGTTTTAGTCTTCATTCACCCTACTTGCTCCCATGCAGAAGAACCAGGAAGGCTTAGAGCTGAATTTAGAGGCTATATGGCTCCAGATAGGGGGCCAGACAGAAGTCAGGCTGGGCATGGAGTAGAATTACCTTCAGGAACGAGGTCTGGGTGGGGTCCAGTTTTGAGTTACATTCCACCTGGAGTAAGTAGAAGGCTGAATGAATGAGATCACACTCTCTAAGGCCCATCCGCTAACAAGGACCCTAATTCCAGTCCTTTTCTCTAGTAGCCCCCTACCCAGTGCCAGGAATCAAAGAAATTGAATTATTTTTTTCTAATGTCTTTTTTTGTGTGTGCTACTGGGGTTGAACACAGAGCACCTTACCACTGAATTACACCCCCAGTCCTTTTTGCTTTTTATTTTGAGGAAGGGTCTTAAGTTGCTGAGGGCTCAGTAAGGTGCTGAGGCTGGTCTTGAGCTTGTGATCCTCCTGCCTCAGCTCCTAAGTCACTGGATTACAGGTGTGTGCCACCACTCTCAGCAAAGAATCAAATTCTTAATGCCCCACAGTTGATCTCCCTGTCCCAAATAGAGTTTTCCCTTTATCAAATAAATACCCTTCTCACCCATCACCCTCACCACCTCTCCCTCACTACCCCAAAATTTCCTACTGACCACTGCATCTTCATGGGGTGCTTGGTCTCCTACCACCAACATCACAGGGCACCTACAGGCATAGTATTGAGGAGAAGACAGTAAGCCCCTGACACTCCCTCACCCACCTATTCCTAGCACAGCAGCAGGAGAAATGTCTGGCTCCAAAGAGAGAACAGCCTTCTTTCCCTCTGCTAACCCCACCAAGAAGACTCAAAGGCAAAGACTTAGGGGAGGTGATTTACTAAATATAATGGGACAAGAGATTACAGGGAAATTGCTTGACAAAACCTCTCCTTGTAACATATATAAACACCTAGGGAAGGTTCAGGGAGAGAGGCAAAGCCTTATCTCTTAAAGTCTTACTTGAGGGTGATTTCACCTCCGCGCTCAAAGTTCAGGTCTCGGCGGCTAGAGAGGGGTTCAAAGAGTAGAAATTTTAGCCAGGCAATGCTATCCATCTAGATATAAGCTCTCCCCCTGTGAGAAACCTATCTTCCTTCTTTATGATCAAATATTGGTAATTTCAAGTAGAAACCAAAGAAGAGAGCAGGCAGATCCCAAGCAAAACTGCTATGGTCACTTATGCCCTATATCCCTGATCAGAGGGCAGCAAAGAAGGAAGAAGGGTACAAGAACAAGAGGTCATCTTACCTCTGATAATCCAAAAATCCAAGGGAGGTAAACAAGAGAAAGGGACAGTGCCTCCCAATTCTTCCTTCTGGGTCTGTCCTGAGCTACCCAAGCTGCACACCAAACCCTGCCCTCCTCCCACACTGAATGCTTCTCAGCCTCCCCTGTCTCCTCTGTGCCTCCCATGACCCCTAATTCCCACTTCTACGTTTCTTTCACATGCACACACACGGCCCACCCACTTGTTGTAGCTGTTCCAGTATAGTTCAATGTTCTCCAGGTTGGGTGCATGCGTAATGATATTCCTATACTTTTGTATCAACTCAGAGTTTCCAGACAGCTCTTCCTGAAGGAGAAGAGAAGAGATAACTTAGGGTTAAAAGAGAAGCCAGCAATCACTGCATAAGAAGAGGCAAGCCTTCTTTCCCCTGATCAAGTCCTGGCTAAGGAAGTCATCCCAGGCATTCAAGTCCCTGCTGGTCCCCCCTACTTCCTCCATCTTCTGCAACCAACCTACCTGGCTGAAAAGATGTCCAAGGATCATCTCCGAAATGGAAGAGGTGAGGCCTGTTAACTATGAGGAAAGGGCAGGGGAACAAGTTCAGGACCTCATGGGGAAAAGAGACCAGGCAGTGACAGCTTCGCTTCCCTACCCTATCACCCTCTATGTGAAGCTCAAATTCATATGGTTACACTGTAGAGCTGGACCCAAACAAGGGGAACCCCCACCCTAGATGTCTAGAGGTCCTCCAAACCTTGTGGGCTGCCCAGTCCATCCAACCCTTGGCATTGGGATCAATGTTGATGAGAACAAGACCTTCAACTGTGTCTGGGTGGGTAAGCTAAAAGGCAGAAGAAAGAAGGAAATCAGAAACAGAGCATGCCCTCATCCCTTTCTCACTGAGCTCCACCCATCCTTAGGTTCTCATAGTAGCTGACTCCCCACCCTCATTCCAACTTCCTCCTCTGAACACACACTAATAAGTAATATTCTTCTAATCAGATTAGTCAGGACCCTCCTTTTCCCCATCTGGAAATTATTATTTCTTACAGCGTATCGTGACAAGATGTAGGCTCCAGCTCCAACACCAACTCCAATTATTGTAGAGAAACTATAAAAGGGAAACATATGTCTCATGGGTTCTGGTGTCTAAAACCTGTCTGAGCCCAGTCTTCTCAAACTCCTCACCCTTCTTCCTGAGTTGAGAGACACAGAGGAGGACAGCAAGGGACCTTCTTTTGGGCAATGTAGGAAGGTACTAAGGAGCTAAAGGCTGGTGACAAGGTTGGCACTGGAAGCCAGTATAGATCTCTGAAGCCTAGCCCTGGCGTCCTCTGGGAATATCTTGAGACAAAACATCCATCTACCAACCTACCAACCACTCTTTTCCTATATGCATAGCTCTTTGTACATTCTTAGGAGCTAGTTCAACTTGTTCTGCTTCCTACGGAAAGAATAGAATTTAGCAAGAAGTGAAATCAGACACAACTGTAGTGAACAACAGAATGGGGGACACAGAGGGTCTCAGAGTTACCAAGAGCCATGGTACCCAGGAAAATCTAAGAACAGAATCCAGGAATCAGTACCTCCCTCAGAACAGCCAAGAAGCCTATGTGGCCTTCTCTTCCTTCTTCCACTCACTTACACACAGGGCTCCCAGTTCAACAGGTGTGTGTATGGAGGAGGGAAGAGTAGGAGGGGAAGAGACAGGTCTATCTGGTTCCTCCGGGATTAGATCACCCCCACCTCTTCCTCTCTAGCTTCTAGATCTAAGAAGCCCCTCCTCAGCCCAAGGGAGGGCTAAGCACAGACCCTTCTCCTCTCCTTCATTCCTTAAGGCTATTCTGTGGACTCTAGTCAATTTTCCAAACCCACCACTCTCCTCTCAACAATCAAGGCAGGGCACAGAGGAGAAAGAATATATTGAGGCCAGAAATTAAAACTTAGCCCAGGAACTATGGCGGGCACAGTAGTACTAAGGGCCTCCTTGTGCTGGAAAAAGAAATCTGCTTTGGAGGGGTCCCCAGGCTTCTCACTTTAAGTACTGCAGGATGCAAGGGATCATGTCTGCAAGCTGGTCCAGAGATGGGTACTGGTATCTGGGGAAGAGAGGAATGTTAAGATACCAATCTGTGCCCACACTCCCCACCTCAGGGTGCCCTCCTTATCTTCGGCCAGAATCACCACTGCCCTCCCTTCCTCCTCCCTGGTCCATTCGTCCCCACACCTGCCCTGTACCTTACAGTCTGGTAAAGGGATAAGGGTCTAATTCTCACCCCAAAGGGAACACAGGAGCCCCCTCTTCCATTCCAGGGGCATCCACATGAACCCGCACGAAATTTTGAATGATTTCCTGCATATCCCCAAATTGAAACAGCGGCTGGAAGCAAGATTTATCTGAAGAGAACCCAAAGCACCCCAACAAAAGAATCAGACAGGGAAAAGTCTTCCTGCGTCAAAACCCACCAACCCTCTTGCTTTGGTGCCACACTCAGGCTAGGAGAGAACTTCTCCTTGACAAGACACTGGGCTCTCTACCTGCCCACACTGACTCTTCCCTCTACAATTGTACCCTTCCCCAAGCCTGTTCCCAGAAAGGAAGGGGAGGGAAAATGAAGGTCCTTACAGTTGAGTCCCACATCATGGTAGGTGAATATCGCTGGGCGTTTGGGCTTAGGGGTGCCATAGACAGTAAAAGTGACAGAGCCATAAGGTGTCTCCACAGAGTGAGTCTGTAGGAAAACAGGTCACCATCAGGGAGGAGTTAGGCTGAGAGGAAAAGGGGCCAGAGAAGGAGCTGCACGAAATCATGGAGATGAGGGTGGCAAAGAAGAGAAGAAAACAAAATTAAAAATAGGATCAGCAAGAATTTAGGACAACATAATGGTGGAGATGGGTTCGAAGATGGAAAAGAATGATTGGAGACTATCAAGGAACTCTGAGAAGGGAAGAGGAAGGAAGGAAAGAGGAGGGCTAGGGAAGGGAACTTAAGTGAAGAGAGGAGAAAACCAGATAGGGGCCCTTGCTAGATGATGGGGGAGAGGACAGCCCCTCCTCCCACCCTGGGACTGCCCCCATGCTGTTACCTGTCCCTGGTCCAGGAGGATTCGGGCAGCTAACTCAGCCTCCTGGAGAGAAACACATACAGACACACACAAACAGATGGAGTGACACACACAGACAGGTAAAGAGAAACCAACAAAGACCAAAGAAAGAGATTGACAAAAAGAGACAGGAGAGGATGAAGGTTAGTGCAGTGACAAACAAGGATCTGGGTTCCAACTGCAGTGTATGGGATGAGAGATGGGTGGAGGTGGAGAAAGCAGGAGTGCGCATTAGAATGAGAGCCATGGGCTGCCAAGCCAGGAGGCAAGGGGAATGCAGGGAGGGCTGGGATTTGGACAAGGAAGCCAGAGGGTCTCCAGTAACCTTGGTCGCCTCAGGGGTCTGTCCTGGCAACAGTGGCTTCTCCTCTGTGATCTGCACCTCCTGCAGCTCTGCCATGGTGGCCTGGCAGGGTGAGGAAACAAGACAGTGTAGTTGCTTCCTCACCCTTACACCTCCTCAAACACCCAACTTCCCATCAGCACTGGACAATACAGGGTACAGAAGGACCCAGGAATTGAAGACTACTCCAGGACACCCACAGGACCTTTCCTGCCTCAGCTCCATTTCCAGATCACCTGGGAGAAGGGAGTGCAGAAGAGGAATCAGGACACCACTCCTCTTCAGACTGCCAACCTCACTGCCACCCCTCAAGACAGGCACCTCCAGACCCCACCCCTCCCCTATCCTGTGCGGAAATACCAGAGTAAAGCAGCAGTGTGGCTCTGGTTTCCCAGGCTATATTTAGGGGACACCCACACTCCTAGTTAGGTAGAGGGTGAAACTCGTGGCTCAGTGACTGGGTACTCAAAAGGTATAAAAGGATAGGGTGATGAGAGTTCACCGTGGACTATGACCTTCAACTAAAACCCAAGGTCAGCAGCTCAAAGGAAAGGGGACTAAAAATGGCCAGAGCAATGATCAACTGGGGGAAGGGACACTACAGCACAGGAACCTGAGTATCCAACCCAACCAACGCCTCCCTTTGTCCCAAGACTCAAGACTCCCTCCTGATTACAAATAAAATAGCATACATTCAACATTAAAGGGGGCAGGGAGGGACAAAGCACCAGTGCAGACCTGCGGAGGAAGAAGCCTGCAGCTTGTGGGTGGGGTCACTTACTGGGCTCCTATTGGCTGGATGCAGTGGGATTAGGGGTCAGGGTTCTCACTCCTCCTGACTCTGGGGTCTGAGAAAACACAGTTATGAGGTGAATGATATGGGAAACAGACCCTGGGTCTCTTAGGGACATGAAGCATCTGCCAAGACCCAGACTCCCAGGGTCACCAACCCTCCCCAGGTCACTAACCCTCCCCAATCTCTACCCCTCAGTCCAGAGAAAGTGTCCTCTCTAGGCTTCAATCAATACAGGCTGGAGGGACCTGCGGGGCAACACGAAGCGGGCATCCGTCCAGGCTGGGGTGGGGGATGGCGAGAAGGAAGTGCTGATGTGGAGGAGGAAAGAGCATGACTGTCAGAACCTCTGGATTCTAACCCTGACTCTGCCACTACCAGTGTGACCTTGGCCCAGTCGCTTACTACTCAAATCTCCTTCCTGAAAACTAAAAGAGGGGAATAGGGCACCCCAAAATTTTTGACAGCTCTCGCTTAAGATGAGGGTTTCCCTCCATCATTTAAAAATAAAAACGTCTCAACCCTTCGCTTCTCGCCTCCACCCGGCCCTCAATGTTAGGTCCAGCGAGTGGAGAAAGGGGAGGGTGGGGAGGGCGGTCCCATAATCTCCCGGCCTCCCCCGACGGCGAGCCAGGGCAAGCGCCAGCTGGGAAGGGATGGGCAGGATTTACGGCACTGGCCGGGCCCAGCACCCAGAGCCTGTCCCTACGCTGCCAGTCCGCGTGAGGATCGACACCTTTGAGCTGCGGGCGCCAAGCGCCCGGGACCGTGAACACAATCTCGCACACACCCCAAACACGCCCGGCCGCTCGCAAAAGCCTCCGCCTTTGTGCGCAGCAGCGGAGCGCCCCCTCCTTGCGGGCCCCTTTCCTGGAGCTGCCAGCTTCAATAGATTGGAATCAAACCACCCACCCGCCCGGCGGGCGCCTTCCAGGCCCCGCGGCCCCTCGCCTGCCCCTCCCCCTACCTGCTGCCGCCGCGGTCGCTTCCACCTTCACTTGCCTTTGACTCGGGCCCGCCCCGGCTCGGACTCCCCGCAGACCCGCCCCCGGCCCGCCCCAGCCCGCCCACGGGCCGACAGCTCCTAGCAGATCCGCCCCGGACCCCCAGTAAACACACCCCCCTTTACCCCGCCCCAGACTGTCCTCCGCTCCGGCAGGGGCTGTGGGGCAGAAGGGAGTGCAAGGAAAGCAAACTGCTGGGTGTTCCCAGGCTCCACTTGCGCTCCCCGCAACACCCCCTCAACAGAGCCGTGTGGGGCGTGCGTGGGGACCCCTCAAGCCTGCAAAGGATCCCCACGCCCGCCCCCAACACCACCCCTATCATGGCCTGGACCTGTGGTAATCTAGCCTTCTTCGTCCCTAGACTCAGTTATGGGACGGGGCGGAGGGAGATCTAGAAGGTACTGCCACCCCCAGTTTTCAACTGCCGCCCCCCTGGAAACAGAGTTTGGTTCAGGAAGGAGGAGGTCGGCGAGGACCGCCGCTGAAGAGATTGGGGTCTTGCGGGCTGGGGGCGGGCAGGTGTGCCAGCCCCGAGCAGGGTTAGGGGCGTCGAGGGCGCAGGAGTTTCGACTCCCGGGTGCCCAGGGTCCTAGTACCTCCTCTCTTTGTTGCGTCCCGACGCCTGCTCTCCGGCTGCTCTGTGAGAAGTTGGACAAGGAGCGGGGGCGGGGAATGCTGGGGGCTGCTATAAATAGAGGGTGTTCGCAGGAGGGGAGAGAGGATGGCCAACAGGGACTCCCGGGTCAAGGCCCCAACGGGGGGGAGGGGCGTGAAGGAGGGGCCAGGGACCCCCAAGGGCTCTGACTCCTGGGTAAACAGGCGCAGAGGCGGAGTTAACCCTGCGGGGGTGGAGTGGGGGCTTGGGGAGGACGCAGTGTCCCGGGCTGGAACCCAAGAGACCCTGCGGCTTCGGTGCTAACCCCTCCCAGTCCGGCCCAGAAAAGGAGGGCGAGACCAGTTCAAACTGGCTGAACCGCAATGCCTACAAGATGGTGTGTGAGGGACTGACGAAACTCTCCGAGCTTGGGTGGGTTTGTCACTCTATACTTCCATACACATATACACCATAGATGGACCCTCCCTGTGCCCCTCAGAGGAATGCCCCTTGGAACGGGATAGTTGATGTGGCCAAGGAAATTCAAAGTTCTCTTATGCAAAAGAAAACTAGATTGAATTTCTCCCCACCTGCCCCCCTTCTAACTACCCCCTTCCCAGGATCATCCCCACCCCATCCCCCTTCAGCCTGGTTCCTGAGCTGCCATTTCGGGGGCTGGGCACCAAGCCAGTTGGAAACAATGGCCAATGGAACCCGAGCTGCCAACTGCAACACCAGCACAGACTGCCCCCTCTCGAGACCCCCAAACTGCCTTCCCCCTCCTGCTTGGGAACCACCCTCCCACCACCACCCTCACCACCGGCAACCCCCTCCCATCCAAGGAACATCAATGCCCCTTTCATCCCCACTTGGCAGGTCTTTTGGAAAGAAGGAGAGGCCAAGAGGGAGGAGGGGACCCAGAGTAAGAGAACTGGTTGGGCTCAAACCCAGCCTTCAAAATCCCCAAATCCCCGGGGGCTCCTGTGTCCCTGGATTTGGAGACCCTAGTTTTCCTGTTTCTTTCTCCCACTCCATAACTTTCTATAGAAACTGGCACAAAAGTTTGGCACCATGGCTCCCTGCCTAGCCCCCTCATGTCTCTGGGTGCTGTTTAACACTAGCCTTGACAGGAAAGAGTCTGCTGAAATCAGGGTCATGGCTACAGAGGCATAGGACAGGAGAGAAAGATCTCAGTCGCACTGGTGGAACTTCAGTAGAAAGAGAACCTAGAGCAAGAATTTTTGCCTGCAGTTTTCTTGGATTTGTCTAAAGTCAGCTTACTTGGGATGGGGGAGGGAAAGACCTGAAGGTTCCAGCATCTAAATTCGTCTCTGGGTCAGGATGACTCAGGGGGAACCTGATAAGGGGCGGCTGCAGGGGCTTGGGCCAGACAGGAGGTGGGAAATTTCCACTAAGATACATTTGCTTCCCATGCCTAGGGGTCCCACTCAGCCTGCTGCAGGCAGAATAAGGGCTTCAAATAGGGTTCTTTCCTATTTGGACCACTCAGAGACAGACCTGGGTGGAAGTGTCCCAACAAAGACAATTTCTCTCTCTCACACACATTTCTTTCCTATGGGCCAGAAACAGCTTCAACCTATACATTCAACTAAGCAACAGTGTTAAACACCTGCTGTGTGCAGCCACTGCATAGATGGAATCCAAAGAAGTGTGAAGTCCGGTCACACCCTTACTAGAAATTTACGATCCAGTGGTCAACAGAAGGTATGAACAGAAAAGGTTAGGAAAATGTATGTATATATAAGATCAATTTTTTGAAGAACAGGTACTAGAGAGTGGTTTCCCACTCTTCTCAAGTAGATTAGAGACATGCCCTTGTCTATTACACACCAAGACCCCCACTCTTTCCCTGTTGGGTTCAACATCTGGAGCCCTTCAAAATTGAGGTTAAGGTTGATCTGCCAAAGCTGGTGCTCATTACTACACAAGGCCTGAACACTAGACAGTAGCTCAGTGCTGGGTTGAAATCAACCTGTTTTCATTTATCACAGCTGCTATTGTCTGAATGTTTATGCCCCCCCCAATTATACATTAGGATTTTAATGTATCCCAAAGTGATATTTTAGGAAGTGGGACCTTTAGGCAATTATGATTAAGTTTCATAAGGGCAGAGCCCTTATAAACAAGGGAACTGTTTTCTCCTTCACCCCACCGTGTGAGGACACTGTAAGAAGGCACCATCTATGAACCAGAGAGCAGCCCTCACCAGACACTAAATCTGCTGATGCCTTGATCTTAGACTTTCTGGCCTCCAGAAATAAATTTCTGTTGTTTATAAACAACCAGTTTATACTTTGTTATAGCTGTCAGAACAAGCTAAGACCTCTCATCTGCGCTCTCCTCAGCTTTTTCTTGTGGGGCAGAGCACTAGGCAGTTTGATCAGAACCGAGAAAATTGGTAAACTAGGCTGAGATGATGAAAATCTGAAGAGGCCTGAAGGTTGGCAATTTGCTGAATTCAGCCTGCAAGGTAGAGACCAAAAGCTCTTCCTCCACTAGAACCAGCAGTGATGTCACAAAACCACTGAGATCATAGAAGCTTTTCTCCCCTCCCCTTCCTGTTTCCCAGTTGCCACAGTCTCCCTAGCCCACTGACCCCCACCTATCTGCACACACTTGCTTAAAAGGCTGGGAAGGTCAGTGTACCATTCGGGCATTCTCAGGTGCACAGAAGTGGTGGGAAGGGGGAGTGTTCCATATGGAGTATCCTAAATTCTGGGAAGGGGAGACTCCTGCTGTTACCTTAGCAGGTAGAATGGGAGAGGGAATGAAAAAAGAGAAAAGGGAAAGGGGGAATTGTTTCTGTATCTGGTGTATGTTAACCCCCAGCCTCATTACTCCTCAGTCCCCCCTTCCCCTCTTCCCTCACCCGAGTTTCCCCCTACTGCCCTCCCCCACCTTCAGCTGCTCATGGCATCAGAAGCTGAGAAAACCTTCCAGCGATTTGCTGTCTTCGGAGAGTCATCAAGCAGTGGCAATGAAATGAACAACAAGAATTTCTCCAAGCTGTGCAAAGATTGTGGCATCATGGATGGCAAGACGGTCACCTCCACTGATGTGGACATCGTGTTCAGTAAAGTGAAGTAAGAAGACAAAGTTGGGGGTGGGGGAATAGCAGGAGCAAGGCAGTCAGCCATGAGGTGTTTGTGTGGCCCAGCATTTGTACTGGGCCTACCAAGCACCTCGTTGGGAGGACTGGCCCAGGCTGTTCTCTGTCCTCAAGACATTCAGCAATAAGACAAAAGAAGCCAAGTCCGTAAGTAAGGGAAAGGTAACAATTCATATTCAAAGTCCCTGGATTTCTGTCTGACTCACCAGGGCCAAGAATGCCCGAACCATCACATTTCCAGAGTTTCGAGAGGCCATGAAGGAACTGGGCCAGAAGAGGTTCAAGGGGAAGAACCCAGATGAAGCCCTGGAGGATGTTTTTAAACTCATGGAGGGCAAGGACCCGGCCACCACTGGAGTTACTGTGAGTGATGTTCTTCATCCCTAGTCCTTTACTTCTCTAAATCCCTACTGCTCCAGTCTCCCCTCCCATCCACCAATGTCCTGAATCCTGCTAACAGTGGAACTATAGAAAACAGAGCATTTGGTCTGTGGTACACTGTTGGTACTGGAATAGACTTTACAGATCATGTAGTCATTCCAGAGGTGACCCAGAGAGGAGAAGTAACTTGCCCAAGGTGCATAGCAATTGGGATTTAGAGCTGAGCCACACCCCTGGCTGCAGTATAGCTATTAGATAGTGGAATTTAGAATCATTCCCAGGTCTTCAGGATCTGAGCCAGTCATCTAGGGCTTGATGGCTTTGGGGGAACATTAATGTAGAGGGCTTGGAATTTGATCCTCAGTCCTCCTCCTATTCTTATTTAAGGTTTAATCCGGGACCTTCTGCCAGACTTGGTGGAATATGCCTGTAATCCCAGCCACTAGGAGGCTGAGGCAGGATTACAAATTCAAGGCCAGCCTGAGGAATTTAGTAAGACCTTCAGCAACCTAGAGAGATCCTATCTCAAAATAAAAAATAAAAAGGACTGAGGGATGTAGCTCAGTGGTAAAGTGCCCCTGGGTTCAATCCCTAGTACAAAAAAAAAATTGGAGACTTCTTACCTGTCACCCATCCTTTTACTTAATTGTCCCCTCTATATAAAAAACTGTTTCTATTCTGTCCATTGAGTCTGAGGCTGAAGTTGTCTAGCAGCAGCCTGGCCAGAAAAACTCCTCCGGAAATAGAAGCATCCACACCCCTGATCACAGACCACACACACTCCTACGCCAGATTCCTCCTGCCTCAGGAGTGGATGACTCTTGCCAGAACTCCTGCCCACAGCTGCATCTGGGCCATGAGGAAGCAACACAATGGCAGAGGCAGAGCAAGAGCTGTGAGCACTTGTTCTAAGGATCTAAGGCCATCTTTGGGGAAGGGCTGTGACAGTGCAGGGCAAAGAAGAGGGCTCACACTCATTCTCTGGCTTGTAGAAAGCAACAGCGGTGGGAGCCGTAGATCGTCTGACGGACACCAGCAAGTACACCGGTACCCACAAGGAGCGCTTTGATGAAAGTGGCAAGGGCAAGGGCATTGCAGGACGGGAAGAGGTGACTGACAACTCTGGCTATGTGAGTGGTTACAAGGGTTCTGGCACCTATGACAAGAAGACCTCCAAGTAGAAAGAAGCCTCATCCTAGCCCACTGCCCCCTGACCCTACATCTTTAACACCAGGGAGCTTAAGAAGCAATAAACATCTGTGTGTGCAGCAGTGAATGGGCTCAGTCTAATGAGGGTGAGGGACCAATTGTTGCACTGGTGGAGAGAGGGAGAAGAGAGTCTAAGGAGTCAGGGTATAGCCATATGTCTTTTACTCTGTCTAGCCTCATGACTACCACAGTAAGTTAGTGCTCCCTCAACTTCCAACAACAGGATGAGGAATATACTTGGAGATAAGAGATGAGCAAGATATGGAAGCATAAGCATTTATTTATTGTGTTCACACATCACTAGTATCCCTCCCTTCTACCTCCCAAGGGGAGTAGCAATTTCTTATTTGGCATAATATGACCTGTCAATTATTAGGCCTTTTTTTTTTTTATTTTTGGTACCAGAGATTGAACCCAGAGATGCTTAACCACTGAGCAACATTCCAGTCCTTTTTTATATTTTATTTAGAGACAGGGTCTCACCAAGTTGCTTAGGGTCTCACCATGTTGCCGAGGCTGGTTTTGAACTCCAGATACTCCTGCCTCAGACTCCTGAGCCGCTGCAATTGTAGGTGTGGGCCACAATGCCCAGCTAATTATTTGATCCTTTCTTATCCTCCAACCTTCCACATATAATGCAATCCAGGTTTTGTTGAGAAACAGAAACCAGGTACTCCTATTACAAATTTGTTCCAGTACTGGGGGAAGGGAAAATCCATTTTCAAAACCCAGTCCAGAAGTGAGTTTCACCCACCCCAACTCCATCACGATACCCTTAGAACAGAAGACCTCTGTGTGTGTTGGGGGCCAAGGGGTTCTAGGGATCAAACCCAGGACCTTGCACATACTGGGCAAATATGCTTTGCTACTAAGCTGCATCTTTTGACTGCTAAGGGTAACTAGGAAAGATGGCCAGAAGTGGGTGGTCACCAGGACTCAGCAAGAAAAAAAAAAATTAAATTAGGACTGATTCAGATGTGTTTTTAAGTTTTTATTTTGAAATGATTACAGATTCACAAGAAGCTGCAAAAATCAGTACAATGAGGTCTTATGTACCCTACGCCCAGTTTTCCGTAATAGTTCTATCTTAACTCAGATGTGGTTTTAGAACTTTATGTGGCCAGAACCAGGCCACATACCTCATCTACCGCATGCCTTATTAGCAGCAGACCCTGGAATTTGTACAATGTTAGAAGCTACTGGAAATAAAGGAATATAGAAACCTCAGGAGGAATGGATGAGAGCAGATAACTTGAAATCCCAGTGGGCCTAGAATAGAAGGCTGGAAGAAAGAAGGCAGAGTAACTAACAGCAGTTGGGAGTGCTGGGAGGGATAGCTCTGGGCTCATGAAGAGGAGAAAAAAGGAAAGGGCAGGTTATAGGAAGGGAAATATCAGTGGTTTCAGAGAGAGGTGTAGAACAGAGACTGAGGAGGCCTCAGTCTCCCAGGGAAATGTGGCTAAAATGGGTCTAAAGGTCTCAGGGAGGTTCCTATAGCTAGAGATACCCACCAGATAGGTTTGGGAAGGGAAGAAATTGTCATTTTTAAATTCCCTTGTAGAGGCCAAGGATATCTATCGGCTGGCCTTCATACTTGCTGGAGCAGAGCAGGTAGAGCTGTTGGTTGGTTTCAGTGCTTGAGTAGCGGCAGCTGGTGGGTGGCTGTTTCTTGTCCAGTTCGCAGATTGTGATGGGGAAGGACCTTGTGGTAAGTGTGCAGTATTCATTGTAGTTCTCACAGAAGCTCTCACTATTCTTGCAGGACTTCCAAATGGCTTTCCAGGGGGCATGTATCACATAATGTATCTTAGGGCAATACCAGTATTGCTTTCTGCCCCGCACATAGGACATAAAACCATTGCAGTAGCCCCGGAAATCATCTGAGAAGTTCACCTTGGGGTAGTCCATGTTTAAGGTGCGGAAGTTCTTGACAGCAATCTCCAGCTGGATGGCCAGGACCAGAGTGGGCCTCAGAACAAGCTGGAGGAAAAGAAGCTGGACCACAGCTGGTGCCATTCCTCCTGCTGGCAGAGTTTAGGTGGTTGGAGGCTGGGTGGGCCTACAGTGTCTGTATGCCCCTTCCCAGAGCCTCCAGCATTCCCCAAACTTCCCCATGTGCCTTTCCTGCTCTCTAAGGGGTGGCTGTTCAACCCAAGTCCTCATGACCTAGAGAAGGGAGGCATTTGCCTAAGGCCACTCAACTGATCAGCCATCTGCAGTCACCACCATCCCTCCTTTGGTCCACCACCACGTCTCAGTCTTACCCAGTCTGTGAGCTGCAACACTTGCAGAATAAGAGCTCCAGCCAGCCTATGAGTGAGAAATGCTCCCAGTTGTCCCTGGCCCGTCACCCTTTGCTAAAAAATGCAAAGCAATGAAAGGAACAGACTGGGCTGATGAGTCTAACAGTTCTGGAGGAGGGACAGGAGCTGAAGACAGCCTGGCAGGGAGAAGGATGCTTCTTGTCTAAGGCCAAGAACAACCTAGAAGTAAGGTGAGGCTAAAAAAAGTCTCTGGGTAAAGACCAGTCTGGGAGAAAGGAGTGGGACCTGAGTTTGAGGAGCCCCTGTGCTGAGGGGGTTGGATGGTGGGAGGAAAGAAACATTGCTGTCTAGTCGTCTCCTCACTGGTGTCCTCAGAACACTTAGTTCCACCCTCCTTGCCAGAAGTTCCCAAGTTCCTGGGCTTGCTTTGATGTTTGCTCAGGCTCATCAGCCCTGCTCTCTTAGCAAGGTGAGAAGGAAAGCACCATCACATTGATAAGGAACAAAGTGCTTCTAATTCCTGACCCTCAGAGAACACAGGGTCCAGCACTCCCTCCCTCGTCCCACTCACAGGATCCCCCGAGGTCATGTGCACAGGGACCTCCCACCAGAGTGCCAGACTGAGAATCAAGAACTCAAGAACTCCCCACAGCCCCTAATGTGTGATTCAGGCTCAGTCAGAGTACTCCTGGAAATCTATGCATGCTGACTCTGAAATCCAAAACTTGACAGATTGTTTCTAACAGTATAACCTGAACTTAAAAGGATGTGGACCCACTGAGCCTGGCCTGATCATATTCTCACGATCAGTTGATCTTTGGGTGGTTTGTGTTGGAGAAAAAGTCAGGCTTCCTAATTCTCTTTTTTACCAAATATCTGCCCTTTCATCAAAAAGCAAACTCCCCGGAGCCTGCCAGCCTTCATGTTTGACTTCCACAGGTCTCCCAGCCTATGTCTCTGCAGGGTGTTGTCTACATTCTGGGATTCACCTTCACCAGCGGTAGAGGGAGTCAGAAGGCTGAACACTGAGTGCTCCAAGGCCCACTCTGTAGCCCAGGGGGAAGAAGGGGGACCAGAAGGGGCTGTTTCTATGGCCCCTCATCCACAGCTCCCCACACTTGCTCTTTCTGATTGCACAAACTAGAGTCCAAAATAAGTCCAGCCTTTCACAACTCACTTCTCCTGTGTTGTCTCTCTCAGTTTCCCCAGTTACCTGTACAAGAAACCTGAGAGTGATCCCAGGCTCATCTGTCTCCCTAACCCGCCTACTGGGGGTCAGGACTATGTGGTGGCTAAGATCAAGGCGTTTGAGTAAAACAGACCAGGAGCTGAATTCTGGCTCTGCAGGTTACAGGCTGTGAGCCACCAATCCAAGTTTACTAAACCACCATGCATTTCCAGGTCTTGAGCATGCCATGTTATACCTCATGGCAGCATTAGTATTAAAATGTACATCAAGAGCTTGCAGGTCCATGCCTGGTACCTGGTGAATACTCACCATCCCTACTTCTTCCTCTGCTCAGGTTCTCCTCTCTCCTGGACTCCACACAGGAGAGGCTCAATTCAAATATATTTTTTATACAACTGCCAAAGTAAAAATGTAGTCTCTTTTGTCTGACACGCTGCAACAGCCCCCAACCCACCTCCCAGACCTTACTTGTGCTTCTCTGCCCTGAATGCTGCTGCTGCTCACCCTCTTGAAAGCTAGGTCATATCAATACTCAGTCCTGAGGTCTCATTTCAGAAGTCTCTGCTTGATTATGAAGGAAATGACCTTATTCTTATTTATTTGGGCAGTGGATTTATTTGGAGTGGATTGAACCCAAGGCCTCTCACATGCTAGGTAAATACTCTACCACTGAACTACATCCCCAGCCCAGAAGTCTCTGCTTGGAAGACCTCCCCTCTTGTGAACATCCAAGAAAATGAGGATAAAGGCCACCAAAATAGGTGGCTCATCTGGATCCTTCAGGGCACTCAAGGCAACACTGAATGGGAGCCAATGCATGGTGGTGCCCAAGCCTGGCTTTGAAGAAGCCGACCAGAAGGGCTGTGGTCCCAGCCTTGAATCATGCCACCTCTTCCCTAATCCCTCATAGCTTCAGCTTCCCTGAGAAGAGAAAGGGCTTTTTATGCCTCTTGGACTTCCTCTTCCTTCATTCCCCACCCACCATTACCACTCTTCACTCCCTCCACCCACCTTCACTCACCTATGCGTACAGGATTGCAGAACTGAGCAGCATGTTCAGTCCAGGACTTCATACTGGATGACCCACCAAGTTTGCTTCCTCTGCTGGTAGATAGGATAATACCTTTTTCACCTCAGAAGGCTGCAAGAATAAAATCAGCAAACATGAAAGTACTTTTAAATCATTAAACAATACATAAATGGAAAAACCAGAATACAGGTCTCCTAGGTTTACACCAACTCATTTTCCACATTTACAAAGCTTTGTTTATTCCCTAAACAAGCCTAGTGATGGCACTCCCACCATCTCCAACCCCTGCTCCGCCCACCTAGAGCCCCTTCCAGGTCCTGTCTTAGAACTCATCTCCATGAAGCTTTTGAGCTTCATGAGCTTTTGAGACAATTTTAAAAAATAATCATATCAAAGCCGGGCACAGTGGTGCACACCTGTAATCCCAGCGACTCGGGAGGCTGAGGCAGGAGGATCGCGAGTTCAAACCCAGCCTCAGCAACTTAGCGAGGCCCTAAGCAACTCAGTGAGACTCTGTCTCTAAATAAATTACAAAATAGGGCTGGGGATGTGGCTGAGTGGTTAAGTGCCCCTGAGTTCAATCCCCCGTTCAAAAAAAGAAAAAAATCATATCAGAAAAAAGAGTACTTTGACAGATGTTGTGGATCATATCTATAATTCAGTGGGAAAGGCACACACAAACGTGTTAGAAAGGCGTGTGCATGGGACCCGAAGAGTGCTAATTGAAGACAAAACAACTGCAATTCTGATGTTCTGGTCTCTAAAATTCTATCCTAAGCTGGGTGCCATGGTACACACCTGTAATTCCAGAACTGGGAGGTTGAGGGAAGAGGATCACAAGTTTGAGGTCAGCCTCAGCAATTTAGCAAGACCCTCAGCTAAGTTTAGTAAGACCCTGTCTAAAAAAAAAATTAAAAAATAAAAAGGCCTGGGAATATAGCTCAGTGGTAAAATGCCCCTGGGTTCAATCCCCAGTACAATAAATAAATTCCTATCCTGAAAGTATGGATCCATACAATTGCTTCATCCATTCAGACATCCTCCTTATGGTTTTAAGTTCCCTAAGCCTGGGATTTGTGGGATTGTTACCCTGTTACACTGGATTTTACATATAAAGAATTACCTTAAAGAACTGGGCATGGTGGCACAGGCCTGTAATCCCAGCAGCTTGGGAGGCCAAGGCAGGAGGATGGTGAGTTCAAAGCTCATCTCAGCAAAAGCAAGGTGCTAAGCAACTCAGTGAGACCTTGTCTTGAAATAAAACACAAAATAGGGCTGGGGATGTGTCTCAGTGGTCAAGTGCCCCTGAACTCAATCCCTGGTACCCCCTGCAAAAAAAGAATTACCTTAAAGATAAAAAAACTAAGTTCTAGTCAGTAGAACTTAGATATATGACTAATCAAGGTCATATTCTAATTTAGTGATTCTCAACTAGGACAATTTGATAGTCTGGAGATATTTTTGTTTGTCATAACTGGTAGTTGCTACTAGCATGAGACCAGGGATATTACTAAACATCCTACATTGCACAGGAAAGTTCCTACAGCAAAGAATTGTCCAGACCAAGATGTAAATGATGCTGAGATTGAGAAACTCTTATCTAATTAATGACATAATCAGATTTCCTAACAAAAGCAGACTTACTAGTACCTTGTATATTTAAAGAGTTGATAAAGCCAGACAGAGTGGTGCATTCCTGTAATCCCAGCCACTCGGAAGGCTGAGGCAGGAGGATTGTGAATTCAAAGCTAGCCTCAGCAACTTAGTGAGACCCTGTCTCTAAATATAAAAGGTGTGAGGATGTGGCTCAGTGGTTAAGTGCCCCTGGGTTCAATCCCCAGTACCACCAAAAAAAAAAAAAAAAAAAGTACTGATAGTTTACCCTTGAAACAATATAACTTTGACTTATTTTTCCTGTAAAGATGACCCTCTGCATCTAGTCATCTATACCCTCTTCTGTCTTCAGTGGTAAGCCTTTGTAAAACAACTGGCTAGGGCAACAGACATAGGAGTGATTCCCTCTGATTGAGGGGATCCCCAAGATTTCACCCTGAATAGACTCAAAATGATTTCAGTGGCATTACTTTTCACCTTGTCCAACTCAAGTTGCTCAAAGTCCTTGAACCCTAAAAGTGACTTCAGTCTTTTTGTTCAACTCCAGGGACCTCAGGAAGGGCATTATCAGTTTGTCAATCTGCATATCAACTCTGTGCCTGGTGGTGATCCCACCCAGGACTAGTATCATTCTGGAAGAGTAGATGCCTTCTAACCTAGAGTTGAATCAGGGTCACTTACAGGCAAGACACTCTAGTACATCCTGTGGGAAGAGCAAAAGAGATGTAAGAAGTGGTCCTGGTCTTCTGGGAATTGACAGTCTAAGTTGGAGGAAAACAATAAATACATATGAAGAAATAACCAAAGATTCAAAGCAGAAAATAATAGTTCTTGAAGACAGTAAAAGTTATGGGGATGTATAGATGAGATAGATCTCTCTGAATTGGAGAAGTTCAGAAAAAGTTTTCCTGGGAAGGAGGGTGGTCATCCTGGGGCCTTGAGACAGGTCTTACAAGGGAGTTAGGAGTTAAGTGGAAATAAAGAAGATTATGAAAATTATGTTTAAAGCCAGCTGTGGTGGAACAGGACTGCAATTCCAGAGACTCCAGAGGCTGAGGCAGGAGAATTGCAAGTTTGAGGCCAACCTGGGCAACTTAGCAAGACCCTGTCTCAAATTTAAAAATTGAACCCAGACTCACAGGGGTGAGGGTGGGGGGCAGGGGCAGAGAGAGAGAGAGAATATTTGAGAAAAGGGAGAAAACCAGTCTGGTTGTAGTTGAGGCACTGAGTGGAAGAAAAATCAAAGAAAAAGAAAGACAGGTTTACCAGATCATGACAGGCCATGATCAGAGAATCAGGCTAAGGTTATATTTCATTCTATACATAAATGAGGAATGGGGAGCTGGCAGGGATGCATGAGACTGAGTCATCTGGTGAAGCGTCTCACTCTCAGACCAGGTCCCTCTCTCTTACTCCCTGGCTTGTCTAAAGGCACATGTCTGGGAGCCAAGGATTGCAACCTTCTGTCAGCGTTGCCTCCTCCAAACCCACAGCTGTTCCAGGAAAGGTCATGGGAATTCAAAGACCCGAACAGAGTCCCACATCTGACCCCAACTTGCTGTATGTTTCACTTTCCCCAAATACAAAAATAAGCCCATTACCCTTATTTATCCAAGCATCAACAAAATTAGGATAACAACTTGGATCTGCTCCCGTGCGGAGGGGAACTCCCTCATGGGCTTTCCATTGGTATCCAGAGGCTGTGTGGAACTCCGGAAGAGAGAGTGGCCTGGCTCTGAAGGGTGGGCACCAGTCCAGGCCCAGCCCTCTCTCCCCTCCTCCTGGCTCCATCCCAGGGCAGGCCAGAGGAAACAGCAGCTGTTGTCCTATGGGGGACACAGGCAGAGATCCACCTGGCACTGCTGGGATTTTCACAACACCCATCCCAACTTATACACACAGCAGCCTGGGGACAGGTCAGACCAACAGCAGTGACTATGACAATAGAGGGAGAAGGAAGCCAGAGTAGAGGTTGCTGTCTTGAAGGACTTTCTTCCCTCTCATCTTCTTTCCCACCATTTTTTCTTCTGTTCTCTCTAAGTTTCCCTTCTCCTTCTGCAGGACTCCCTGACCAGAGCTGGTCTAATATCTGACCCCTTTTGTTCTCCCTGACCTTGGCCCCCTTGCTTCATCTTTTCCTTTTGCCCATGGATACAGTGAAGGTAAAATAACAAAATTATTCCACCAGGTGCAAAGCGAAGCAGATTTTGCAAGCTGGGTAGTTTAGGTAAACAAACAGAAATCCTCTTTCTTGTCCAAATAATTAAGGCAAAGCAAAGATTTCAGCCTGAATTGTACAGATGATAGGTTCAACTCTTCTGCTTCGATTTTCATGTGCAAACTTAAAATTTCACTCCCTTTTCCCTTTGACCTGAGACAGTAGGACCTTGTTTACTTCATCTGCACACAGCACTAAAGCAGCCTTCTGGAGAGACCAGCATAATGGAGTTGAAGAACAAACTGGTATAATTATAATGACAGGAAAACACAAGAGCAGAGGGCAGTTCAAATCGTGGTTTGGAAACATCTCACTTTAGGAGAATGGGAAGTGGAAAGGAGACTGGGTTAGGAATTCAAATTAGCTTGAAGTCTCCTAGCCACTCCTCCCACCCCAGCCTCCACTCCAAGGGCTGGACTGGCCAGAGCTAATATGCATTTGGCTCCGTCTGCTTTAAAACATGGATTTTATCCCCAAGCATGTGTGTTTCCACAGCAGCAGGGACATTATACTCTCCAGAAGTTCAGCCTGCAAAGATTCAAGCACCTTTACAAAGAAGCTAAGGGCTGGCTGAGGGCAAACCAGCAGAGCCAGAGGCCTGTGTGAACTTGCTCTTGATTCTCTTTTGCCATCTAGTGGTGTTTCACATCTCCAACACTATTTTTTCTTCCAGAGATCCTTGGTCCTCACCCACCTTCTGCAGTTCTAATCTGCACAACAGACATGTGACCCTTTAAAGAGGCGCTCGCTGCCTCCTCTTACAGCCCTTGGAGGGCTCCCCATTGTACTCGGAGTGAAAGTCACAGACCTTCCAGTACTCTCTAAGCTTCCTGCAGTCCACCTCTGGCACCTCTCTGAACCCTCATTCACTTTCTCTGGCCACACTAGTCACCTCGCCATTCCTCCAGCACCACCCCCCAGGGGGGGTCACCTGTGTACTTTAGCATGTATGTAGTGCTCCTCTCTCAATCAATCTTTCTCTCTCTCTCTCTCTCTCTCTCTCTCT
>JAJEJO010042013.1:17918-31234 GCA_020662805.1 Glaucomys volans | reverse complement strand
ATCCATCCATCATCCCTCCATGCACCATCCATCGCCCACCCACCCATTGTCCACCCAGCCACTCATTCCTGCATGTTTGTTGAGTGCGTACTGCTCGAGGCCTGTTGGAAACAGGATGGACCTGCGGCCTATTCTCATGTTGCTTCTAGATTCTAGGGGACAAGGAGCTATTATGAGCATTCCCTTGTGACACAGTGTCTGGGAAGGAAGAGAGCTGAGTATGGGGTGGAGGGTGGCACCTGGTGGTCCGGGACCCCCATGAGAAGGTTTGGAGGTAAGAAGGCCAGACCTAGGGAAATGGGGGGAGCCCTCCAACAGGGCCAAGGCCCTGGTGCGAGAAGGAGTTCCTGGGAGCAGTAGGACCTCAGTGGCCCCCGGGATGGGGCTCCATGGGCCTCATCAGTCATAAGAAGGTTAGATTTTTAGAGCATGAAAGGGAAACAAGATTTTTTGTATTTTGGGGGGATTTATTTTTTTCTCTTTCTCTCCACAGTACTGGGATTGGATCCAGGGGTGCTCTCTAACTGAGCTACACCCCCATTTTCACTTTTTTTTTTTTTTGGAACCAGGGATTGAACTCAGGGACACTCGGCCACTGAGCCACATCCCCAGCCCTATTTTGTATTTTATTTAGAGACAGGGTCTCCCTGAGTTGCTTAGGGCCTCGCTAAGTTGCTGAGGCTGGCTTTGAACTCAAGATCCTCCTGCCTCAGCCTCCCAAGTCGCTTGGATTACAGGCGTGCACCACCACACCCGGCTGCATTTTCGCTTTTTATTTTGAGATTGGGTCTTACTCAGCTGCTGAGGCTGGTCTCAGACTCACCACCCTCCGGGGAGCGTTACTGGGATCACAAGCATGCTCCACCACGCCCGGTGCAGGGTCACACTTAGAGCCTCTCCCTGGCTGCTGAGGGGTGTGGGCAACGGAGCCTGGGATGGAGCGTGGGGGATCAAGGCAACCCCTGTGCGTTCCACTTGGAGTTTAAGGGGGCACTGGGACTTTATCAGAATGGCAAGTCTGGGGTCTGAGGCCTCCCAGCTTGGGTGGAGCGGGACACACAGAGCCTCAACCTGACCCTCTGTCCCCTTCCCCGCAGGCACCACAAATACCTGGGAGGCACCCATACGTGACCCGCGCACGGCCTCACTGCGGAAAGCCAGCTCCCACCTGCGTAGGAGGGCCCTGTGCACCCAGGCTGTGTGTGGACGGCTGCCCACTGCCTGGTCACGCTGTGAGCACCCCTGCCCCACCTCTCTGCCACCCTCTACATCCCAAAGTCCTCATGCTCTTCCATAGGGGGAGAGAACGGCCATCAAGGGGACCCTCCCCTCCCAAGAGACGGCTTGGGCTGCAGGTTCCTGGGGTGTTTCACTTGAAACAAGAAGCACAGGATGGTCTGGGCCTTCCAACTGGACTGATGTGGGCCACCTATCACATTAGGAATGTGTTTGCCACCTGGGCCACAAGGATAGAGCTGACCTGCCTGGTGGCAAAACACAAGAAACTGGTCCTTGATGCCTTTGAGAAGCCACTGGTGCTGCTCTGCCTCTGGGCGGGCCAGTAATAAAAACCCCCAATCAAACACGCACAAAAGGGGATCTGTTGGGTCATGTAACTGACAAGTCTATGAGGAGGTCTAGCTTCAGGTGTGGCTTGGTCCAGGTGCAGCCTGATCCGGTTGCTCACAGGTCTCCACGCTGCCCTTCCCACTGGCTTCATTCTTTCATGCAGCAGCAAGGCTGCCCCTCCAAGTCCTGCAGAAGAGCTGCTCTGCGCAAGAGTGACAAACGCTGCATATATTGACCTTGGGAAAAAACCCGTAGAGGCGCAGCCCTGGGCGAGGGAGTCCCCAGGGAGGTCTGCAGGGTGGAGGGTGGCATGCTCTGGATGCACAGGCTTGGGAGTGGGGGAAGGCTCCCCGGGTGCTGTGGAGACAGGAGGGACCCACGCAGGACCAGCAGGCTTATGGTCCACACCCTCGTCCCTGCTGCCAGCAGATGAAGCCACGAGGCTGCCTGGCCTCTGAGGCTCACACCTCACCTTCCCCTCGAGCTGCCACCCAGCACCCTGCCCGTGTGCCGGCTCCCCATCTGGAGAAGGACCTCATGCTGCTGAAGGTGCTGGGTGGAGGCCTGACACCCACAGCCTCTGTCCCCTGCCATCCTACTCACCTGCTCCTTTTCCCCACAGCTGGATGGGACAGTGCAGCCCAGCAGGATGGTCCAGCCCCTGACCTTGTCCAGAGGGCGCCAGGCAGTGAGGGCAGGAGCCTGGTGCAGTGTGGCCAGCTGGGGACTGACTCACCAAGGTGGGCACTTGGCCCACAAGCTGCAGGAGCTGGACCTCCATGGACTGGACACCCAGATGGGGAACAACAGCTGCTTCTGACGTGGCAGCATCCCCCCCCCACGTGCTCTGCCCGGCAGCTGACTCTCAGCACCAAGCCCCTGCAAGGTGGCCATGGAGCAGGCAGGGACGGCCCAGCCTGGCACAAGGCCCACAGGCTCCTGACTGCACCCCCCTCAGCCTGTGGCCAGGGCAAGCAGCTGGGCCAGCTCCAGGCGGTTTCTCCGGGGATCCTGGAGGTGGGACTAGCATTGACCCTGTTTCTCAGATGTAGAAACTGAGGCCCAGCCGGGCGCGGTGGTGCACGCCTGTAACCCCAGCAGCTCAGGAGGCTCCGACAAGAGATAGAGAGTTCAAAGCCAGCCTCAGCAACTTAGCGGGGGCCCTGGGCAACTCACTTAGAAAAGAAACTGAGACCCAGAGGGGATAGATGAGCTGCCTGAGGTCACACGTCCGGAACCGCAGAATTGGCCAGGGCATGTGCAAGGCCTGGGGCAGGAAGGAAGGGGAGAGGAATGCTCCTGGCTTGGGGGTGGCCCCTTGGCATACCTCCAGCCCCACTGGACCCCGGTCCCCATCAGTGGTGCCAAAGCTGACCTGGGCTCTGTCACCTCCGGCAGGGTGACCCCAGCCCCTGGTGGGCAGTCAAGGCTGGGTGGATGGAATCCTGTCCTTCAGCTCCAAGACCTGAACAGACATCTTCCAGCCTCCTGTGCCCGCTGCTGTGGCCCCCTGTGTCCTAGATCAGGAGGATCATCGACTGCTGGCCATCCCAGCCTCCTTCCCTGCAGGCCCTTCCCTTAGGGTTCAGGGAGGGAGGTGGGCAGGTGGAGACTGGGCTTGTCTGAGGGACCAATAAATGCTGATAAAGAATCCAATTGAGCTGGGTCCGCCAAGCCACACCTGTCCTCCCAGCAACTCAGGAGGCTGCAGTGGGAGGACGGGAGCTCAGGGCCAGCCTGGGCTACTTAGCAAAGCCCTGTCTCAAAAAATACAAAGGGCAGGGGTGCAACTCGGTGGGAGAGCACCTCCCTGGGCCAGGACAGTGGGCAGATGGAGTGGAACTGAGCTGCCTGGAGCCGGCCCCACCTCGGCCATGACTGTGGCCTCCCAGGCCTCTCCCAGGAGGGCATCAGGGTGGGGCATGGCAGCCAGCAGGGAGCAGCACGGACTGGCCAGCACTCAGACAGGGGTGGGAGTCTGGGCAGTGTGTCCCTGAGTCCTGCACTCAATGACAAGTTGGCGAGCACAGGTCACAAGCCAGGCAGCCCAGAGAGCACGGCCACCCGGTGCAGCCCACTCTTCTAAGTCAGAGCACCATCACCCCACGCGAAGCCCATCACCATGGCAGCCCGCCCCCAGGCCTGCACCCCACCTCCACGTCCGTCTGTGGACACCGTCCTGGACCCTCCTGTCACTGGGTCACACTCTGTGGCCTGTGCATCTGCTTCTCACTGAGCACCAGGTCCTCGGGTCCGTCCGTGCTGTGCCGGTGGTGGAGCCTCACTCCAGTCCAGGGAGGGAAGCAGGCTCGCTTCCTTCCACTCCCCTGGGCTCTTGGGCTGTGAATCAAGCTAACATAGGACAGGTCACCAGGAGAAAACCCATCGCACACGTGCCTGTGAGTCCCCCAGAAACGCGAGACCCCGGGAAGCGTATGCACCCTCGGCTACAAGAAGGGCTTGGGCACCTGCGGGCGGGGGACAGGGAAGGCACAGGGGCCATGTGCTACTGTGTGGGAGGCTGAGGCCAAGGGTCCCCTGGCCGAGCGCAGGCCCCATCCGAGCAGCAGTCCCCTGCGCACTGTCCTCCGCGGTGCAGGGGCCTTTCCCAGAAGCAGCTTCTCAGAGCTGCCCCTTCATGCAAGGTCTCAGAGAAACCAGCAGAAATACACCCAAGTGTTGAGGGCCCAAACTGCAGTGCTTAAATGTCTCCCCTGGTCTGTCGAGTCTTGTTTTGGTGCTGGGGCTGGGAGCCCAGGGCCTCCTAGGGGGTAGGCAGATGGCTAACCCTGAACCACACCCCCAAGTCCCCTTTTTTAAATTTTTCTTTTTTTTTTTTTTGAACCAGGGATTGAACTCAGGGACACTTGGCCACTAAGCCACATCCCAGCCCTATTTTGTATTTTATTTAGAGACAGGGTCTCACTGAGTTGCTGAGGCTGGCTTTGAACTCGCGATCCTCCTGCCTCAGCCTCCCAAGTGCTGGGATTACAGGCGTGCGCCACCATGCCCGACCTTTTTTAAATTTTTTAAAAATTTGAGACAGGGTCTTGCTAACTTGCTGAGGCTGACCTCAAATTTGGCTCCTCCTGCCTCAGCCTCCCGAGTCACTGGGATGACAGGTATGGCCCCTGGGCCTGGCCTGATGGCCTTGTCTCTGGCTTGGCACTTCACCCCAGAGGTCTAAGCATGGGCAGAACAGGCTCCCTCCTAGGCTCCAGGCCTCCCTGGCTTGTGGCCATGTCACTCCATAAAACAGAACAAGGGTTTGAAGGTCAAACACACAAAACTGGTCTTTGCAGCTGGGGCTGGAGCCCAGGGCCTCACCCATGTCCTGAAACTGGCTTTGAGGAAAAGGGCTCAGAAAAGCAGAAACGAAAAGAACAGTGGAGGTAGAGCGGAGCCTGCAAGGCTGGCCTGGGAGAGCAGCTGCCACTCGACACCAGCTGACCTCAGGGCCTGCTTTTGTGAATGTAGAGAGGGAACTTTGAACCTTGGTGCCGTGCTGGGGTGGCTGGCCAGCCAGCCAGGAAGCCTGCAGCAGTGGCCTTCTCAGCTGTGTCCTGCAGGCTCCACGGGCCTCCTTCCTGGCATGGAGGGGTCTGTGCCTCTTGCTTCAGGGAAGAGCACTGGCAAGGCCTGTCCTGAGCCCGGGGGGGCTGAATCCTCCTCTCAGGCATTTCCTGGACTGCGCCAGCCCGGAGTGCGGCTCTCCCAGGAGCGAGGCTCTGGTGACCCTGGCTGGGACAGAAGCCCTTGGGGTCTGGACGTGCTCAGGCTGGACCTAGGAGAGCCCCAGGAGGTGCAGGGGAAGCAAGGCAGTAGGAGAGGCTTCCTCCCAGCCTCCTTGTCCCCCAGCAGGGTCCTGGGGCCGCTCCAGCTGGACTCAGATCAGTGGGGCCAGGCCTGTGTTTGCGACCACCCTGGGAGGGAGCTTATCTCTGGCCTCCTCAGCTGTCCTTCCTGGTCCAGGAATGTCCCCACCCAAACCCTGAGCTTAAAGAGACTGAGCCTCTGTGTTGCTGCTCCCAGCTGCTGCCCTGGGGACAGGAAGGTGCCAGCCCCGCTCCACCTGGGAGCCAGACCCCCAGCAGTTTCCCAGGGCACCTGCCTCTACCTGGCCAGGTGGACTCTGCCTGGGAGGAGACACAATGGATGTCCCAGGACTGCTGGTTCAAGCAGCCTCAGGCTACTGACTCCAAACCACAGACTGGGGACCCTCGTGTCAGGCAGCCTGGCCCAAGGGCCTCGCCTGGCTCCCTGCTGCTCCACTGCTCCTGCTCCTGGCCCTCCAGCTGCCCTTGACAGGCCGCACCCTCCAGCCTCTCCCACCACCTTTTTTTATTTTTAAGATATTTTTAGTCTTAGCCGGACAAAATGCCTGTATCTCGTTTATCTAATCTTTTTTTTTTTTTTGGAACCAGGGATTGAACTCAGGGACACTCGGCCACTGAGCCACATCCCCAGCCCTATTTTGTATTTTATTTAGAGACAGGGTCTCACTGAGTTGCTGAGGCTGGCTTTGAACTCACAATCCTCCTGCCTCAGCCTCCCAAGTCGCTTGGATTACAGGCGTGCGCCACCATGCCCGGCCTCGTTTATCTAATCTTTTATGTGGTGCTGGGGATCAAACCCAGTGCCTCACGTGTGCTGGGTAAGCTTTCCACCACTGAGCCACACCCAGCCCGTCTGCCTCCATCTTCATGTGGCCTCTCCTCTGTCACTTAAGGATGCCATCACCCCAACCCAGGAGGGCCTCACCCCGACCTGACTACAGTCGTGTGCACAGGCTCTGAGGACACGTCCCGGGGGGCCGTTCAGCCCGCCACGCCTTCTCCCCTCCGTCAGGCTCTCCCTGCTTTGACCCCTGCCTCTGGCCTCTCACGGGTCCCTGTCACAGCTGAGCCATCTCATTACAACACACATCGGGCGAGGACCCTGCCCTGCTCCAACGCCTGCCAGGGCTCCCCGCGCTCTCAGAATAAAAGCCACACCCCTCCCCACATCACTGGAATGCCTGGGATCCAAAGCCCCCAACTCCACTGGAAATGCAGGTGGAGGACAGTGCTGTCCAGAGGAGCTGTGGGTCCCGTCCCGCTGCCCTTGGTAGTGCCGTGGACACAGAGGGTCAGGTGGCTCCAGACCCACAGGCAAGGGTCCCAAGAGGTGGTCCTGAGGCTGTCGCACTCGGGCACCAGCACCTTACTCTGGCTGTGCTGGGGGAGAGCATCTGAGAGACGGGGGGACGGGCTTTGGCCTCCTGCAGGGCCCACCCAGGCTGCTGCAGACGGGCCTGGCAGAGGCCTGTCCTGCTGATGCGCTGTGACCGCACTCCCGGTGGCGGCTGGGAGGAGGGAGCAGCCAGAGTCCTCCAGGGCCTCGCCAGTCACACCGTCCTCACCAGCAGGAATTCTCTCTGACATCCCTGCAGATGGCATTTCCGTCCCCGAAGGAAACGGAACTGTCGCGTGGAGGTGTCTGCCCCGCGGTGTCCCGTGCGGGGTCTGCGGTGCCGGGAGCCGGCGTTGGCTCGGGATCATGAGTTGCCGCTTTTGCCCAGTTTGGTTCTGATCTCGATGCTGCCGCTCAGCAACCTTTTTTTTTTTTGGAACCAGGGATTGAACCCAGGGACACTTGGTCACTGAGCCACACCCCCAGCCCTATTTTGTGTTTTATTTAGAGACAGGGTCTCACTGAGTTGCTTAGGGCCTTGCTAAGTTGCTGAGGCTGGCTTTGAACTCGTGATCCTCCTGACTCAGCCTCCCGAGTGCTGGGATTACAGGTGTGCGCCACCGCGCCGGCTCCGCTCAGCAACCTTTGAGTGCGGTGTACATCTGACTGAGTTGCTAAAGCAAGGACAGGGCGCCCGTGGCTACTGAGGACAGATGACCATCGTCCATGCGGGTGTGAGGGGCCATCTTGATAAACCGGAGGCAGCGAGATGAGCGAGTTTGAGAATGCTTTCTTGTCTCATGTGACCGTCCCCACCACGCCCTGGCCGGGCAGCATCAGGGCTGACGGGAGGATCTCAGAGGAGTCGAGGCAGAGCTGAGAGAGGGTGTAGCGACCTCCTGGCTGACTTTGCCCCATGAAGTGTGGACTGCAGGTCTGGTTTTGTCCTCAGTTCTTCTAGTGACATTGTCCCCATTTATGAAAGGGACACTCGTGCCGTACAGAAGTCAAAGTTCCACCTTGTGTGGAAAAAGGAAAAGACCACGGGGACCCAGCAGCCACCCCAGCGCCCAGGCTGAGGAGGAGGGTCGGAGCCCCAGGCCAGCCGTGCCCACTCAGCAAGGCCCTGTCACAAAGTCCAGTTAGGGCTGGGGGTGCAGCTCATGGCAGTGCCCGTTCAGGCTCCCACCACAAAACCACCCGCAGAGGCCGAAAGAGCCATCCTGCCGATGGCGTAGGGGGGAAAGGAGTCCGGCAGCAGCGGCCAGCTTCCTCCCCGAGTCTCAGGGGCCTGCTGAGGAAGTGGGCGCCTCGAGACTTGGAGGTAGGAAAGGCCAGTGTCCCAGTGTGTCCACCGTCCACCAGGGACAGGTGAGCGAGGAGAGCAGGCGGGGGCCCTAGGCAAGCGCTTTCCCACACCCGTCCAGGAAGCTCACCCCTCCTCACAGGAGCCCTGCAGCACTGGAGAGGGGGGAGGCCGGCCTCTCCTTGCTGTTGCTGACCAGGACACACGGACCCAGGTCCCGTCCCTGGGGGGGGCCTCAGAGAGCAGATCTGGCCCGTGGCCCTCCCGCAGAGGACCGAGGGCACTGAGAGGAAGCAAGAGGCCCTGATGGCCAGGAGTGGCCACCACAGGAAGGAGCGCACGAGAGCCAGGCATGGCCACACGGAGGTCCCGCCCTGACCTGTGGCTGGTGACCCTGCGAGTGGGCTCCCCACGCAGGGCTGGCCCTCACCCCTTCGCCCTAAGGAATGGGCACATCACGAAAAGCAGCCTTTTTTTTTTGGAACCAGGGATTGAACCCAGGGACACTCGGCCACTGAGTCACCTCCCCAGCCCTATTTTGTATTTTATTTAGAGACAGAGTCTCACTGAGTTGCTTAGGGCCTCGCTAAGTTGCTGAGGCTGGCTTTGAACTCGCGATCCTCCTGCCTCAGCCTCCCAAGTCGCTTGGATTATAGGCGTAGGCCACCACGCCCGGCTAAGCAGCCTTTTTTTAAATCTGAAATTCGAGTTTAGGTGGGTGTCCCATCTTGTGTCCGCAGCAGGCAGAGGGGCAGGACGGAGCAGAGCAGGACCCAGGCCTGCCCACAGGAAGTGCTGCAGGGGTAGAGGCCTGCGGGAGGCCTGGCTTTATTTAGCAAACAAAGGCCAGGCTTCCTGGCCGCCCTGAAGCCTCCCAGAGGCTTTGGGTAGGAATTCCGGCTGCATGTAGTTTGTGTCGTCGCAGGGGCTCAGTGCCAGCTGGTCTCCCTCAGCACGTAGCTCCTGAGCCCCCTGCCATGTTCCAGCCTGGCGGCTCCCAGCTGTGCCCTGGGCTCCGGGCCTGAGTCCCACCTTCGCTGTGGGAAGGGAATCCGTAGCCCACTGCCCCTTGGTCAGGGAGGCCACGCCACCTGTCCACCCCAGCTGGGACCCTGGACCCTGCACTCTGCCCAGCCTCCCTCCTGGAGGCAGTGTCCACTGCCCCGGGCAGGCTGCTCACCAGGGGCCTCCTCTGCATAAACTGCCCTCCCCTTCCCGTGGCCGTGCCCTTCCCACCAACCCTAAGCCCCCTCGCGTGCCCCTCCAAGGAGCCGCCCACGCCTGGCAAAAGTGGTCACTCACCTCTCCTGGCTTTTTTTGGTACAGGGGATTGAGCCCAGGAGAGCGTCACCAGTGAACTGGACCCCAGCCCATTTCTGTTTGTTTACTTTTTTTTTTTTTTTTGGAGCCAGGGATTGAACTCAGGGACACTCGGCCACTGAGCCACATCCCCAGCCCTGTTTTGTATTTTATTTAGAGACAGGGTCTCACTGAGTTGCTTAGGGCCTCGCTAAGTTGCTGAGGCTGGCTTTGAACTCAAGATCCTCCTGCCTCAGCCTCCCAAGTCGCTTGGATTACTGGCGTGCGCCACTGCGCCCGGCATTTGTTTACTTTTGAGACAGGGTCTGTGCTGCCCGGGTTGGCACGGACCTGCCACCCTCCTGCGAGGCCCCCCAGGATGACAGGTGTGGCCACAGTCCCACCTTCTCCCTGCTTTCTACCTGAACTGTGCTCACATCCCACTGACCTGCCCAGCAGGTGTGAAGGGCACGCTGGTCGTCCTGAGACCTGGGGCTGCACAGGAGGGCGGCAAGCTCACGGCCAGCCCGGGCAGCGCAGAGGGCCCCACGCAGTCCAGTGACCCCAGCACCTTCCCAAAGCTGCATGCTCAAAAGCTCTGCCTGGCTCCGGAACATTCCATCACCCCAACAGGAAGCCCGTTCCCATGAGCTGTCCCCATCCCCTGGCACCCACAAATCCCTGTCCTGACTCTGCACTGGCCTGTGCTGGACACTTCCTATCAAGTGCCTGGTTCTCACAGAGAGTGGTGCCCTTGAGGTCCTTCTGACAGGCAGCAGACGCCAGTGTGGAGACAGGTCAAAGGAGGATTCCATACCCTGGCCCCCGGGCTGTGGAAGGGCAGTTTGCCTGAGGCCACTCTGGCCCTGCCTGGCCTAAGTCCACAACAACAGCCACATTCCTCAGCACAGGACCTGCCTGCAGGGGAGGACCTGTCTCCCTGCCCTGCAGAAGGGGACTTGGATGACCTCACCCAGACCAGACTCCAGGACGCAGACCAGCGATGAGAAGCAAAGCCCCTGACCGTGAATCTGTAAGAACAAGTCTCCGTTAGAAGAGGTCAGCACAAGCTGGGCATGGTGGCACACGCCTGTAATCCAAGCGACTTGGGAGGCTGAGTCAGGAGGATCGCGAGTTCAAAGCCAGCCTCAGCAACTTAGCGAGGCCCTAAGCAACTCAGTGAGACCCTGTCTCTAAATAAAATACAAAACAGGGGTGGGGATGTGGCTCAGTGGCCGAGTGTCCCCGGGGTTAAACCCTGGTTCCAAAAAAAAAAAAAAAAAAAAAAAAAAAAAGGAAGAAGAGGTCAGCACAGCCAGTGACCCAGGTCATCATCACAGGAAAGTTCCCTCCACAGGGACCGGGCACTGGGGACCTAAAAATCCAATGAGCCCTGCTGTCAGTCAGAAGTCAAGAGGGGGCCTGGGTAGGACTCTGGAAACTCCCGGACCCGCAATAAACAGGAGGGCAGGAGGTGCGTCCTGTCCTCCTCCTCCTGACTGGGGCTGCTGACTCCCACTCCCCCCAGAGTCCCTTTCCCCCTTTTCCCACCTCCTCTATAAACAGCCTGCTCCTCTGAAATCCCTCTGGCACGGTCACAAGAATGTGTGGCTTTGAGCTCTGACGATGGCCGCGGGTCCCCATTGTGCCATGCCTTCCCGACAGAGTGATGCTCCAGCGTATGGGTGGACCACGCTGAGGTGTCCCTTTGCCCCTCGGTGGGCCTGGGCTGCTTGTTCCACCTCCCGGCTGCTGTGAGCCGTCTGCTGCGGACGTGGGGCAGGAGTCCGGGTGGACCTTCATTTCTCTTAGGTCCACACCTAGGAGGATTTTGAGTAAGGGCTGCGGGTGCAGGTCCAGGGCTAGCACTTGCCTAGCACTCGGGAGAGCCCAGGTTCCATCGCCAATAACACATTAAAAAGAAAACAAAACTCGAGTTAAACGTATTTGAGGGGCTGGGCATAGTGGCACATGCCTGTAATCCAAGCGACTTGGGAGGCTGAGGCAGGAGGATCGCGAGTTCAGAGCCAGCCTCAGCAACTTAGCGAGGCCCTAAGCAACTCAGTGAGACCCTGTCTCTAAATAAAATACAAAATAGGGCTGGGGGTGTGGCTCAGTGGCCGAGTGTCCCTGGGTTCAATCCCTGGTTCCAAAAAAAAAAAAAAAAAAAAAAAAAAAACGTATTTGAGGAACAGATTTGAGGAACTGCTGGGCTGTTTCCCAGTGGCCATGCCATTCCGCCTCCCAAGCAGCAGGAATTCTCACCAGATCTATCATCTGATTTTCAGACCCCAGCCCTCCTGAGAGTGGCAGATGGGTCCCAGCCCCAGGTGGGCTGTGGTCCTGACCGAGTCTCCCTGTGGGCTGGTGGCATTGAGTGCACGCATCTCCTGCATCTGGAGGTTTTCTTGGGGTTCAGATCCTTTGCCCCTTTCTCTGCAGCTGCCTTTTCTTGCAGGGCTGGGGATGAACCCAGGGCCTGGTGCACATGAGGCCAGGGTCCACCACTGAGCCACGCCCACCACACCTCTGTCTTTCCACCACGGAATCACAGGTGTGTGGGTGTTTTAATGGACACAATACCTTTATTTTATTCATTTTTATTGGTTCCGAGGATCGAACCCAGGGCCTCCCATGTGGTGGCAAGTGCTCCCCTACTGAGCCCCAGCCCAGCTCTTGAACCCTGTTCTCTGTATGCTCCAGACATGTCCCTTATCAGAGGCGGAATCTGCAGATAATGCCCCTTTCTGGGGATTGTCTTTCACTTTCTTGTTGGTGTCCTTGAAGGTGTCCTTGAGAGGCCCTGGGTTCAGCCCCCAGCTCTTTGAAAAAATTAAAAAAAAGAGGAGGAGGAAGAAAAACAAGGGTTCTAGTTCTGATGAGGTTCCTTCCCTGGATGCTTTCTGTCCTCTCTGGGGCCAGCAGCTAGTCCCTCCAAGCCTGGCAGAGTCCCTCCTCTCGCCAGGTGGCTGTCTGAGGTTCTGTCATCTCTTAAGTGTTACTCCTGCTCGTGGGGTCCCCAGGGTTGGGCTCCCAAACAAGACACAGAACTGGCGGCCAGTTAAACCTGGCTTTCCTTTGTATGACCGCCCAAAACCTGGACAGGAAACAGGCTGAGAAACAATTTGCTCTCTCTCTGGGTCTAGCCTGAGGCCCACCAGCTACTGCAATGGTGGGGGATCACCCTCTCCCCGAAATTAACTTAGCACCTGCTTTTATTTTATTTTATTTATTAATTTTTTTTTTTGGAACCAGGGATTGAACTCAGGGACACTCGGCCACTGAGCCACATCCCCAGCCCTATTTTGTATTTTATTTAGAGACATGGTCTCACTGAGTTGCTTAGGGCCTCACTAAGTTGCTGAGGCTGGCTTTGAACTCGGGGTCCTCCTGACTCAGCCTCCCGAGTCGCTTGGATTCCAGGCGTGCGCCACCACGCCCGGCTTGCTTTTATTTTTATTATAATGAAATTTACATCATATAAATTATACCTCCAAAAAGGCAAAAAAAAAAAAAAAAAGAAGTTAAAACTTTACTTAGAGAAACTTTATTTGAATATCATGTCCAAAAACGTGCCATTTTCACCAATTTCAACCTGAAACCTTTGAAAATAACACTGCAAGCGTGGTCGGTGGCGTAGGCCTTTAACCTCAGCAGCTTGGGAGGCTGAAGCAGGAGAATCTCAAGTTCAAAGCCAGTCTCAGAAAGTGAAGCTGGGTCTCAAAAAAATAATAATAACAAAAAGGGCTGGGATGTTGCTCAACGGTGATGCACCCCTGCCTTTAATCCCCAGGGCCAAAATAAACAGACATGCCGGGCGCGGTGGCGCACGCCTGTAATCCCAGCACCTGGGAGGCTGAGTCAGGAGGATCGCGAGTTCAAAGCCAGCCTCAGCAACTTAGCGAGGCCCTAAGCAACTCAGTGAGACCCTGTCTCTAAATAAAATACAAAATAGGGCTGGGGATGTGGC
>JAJEJO010042013.1:0-12918 GCA_020662805.1 Glaucomys volans | reverse complement strand
GCCCGAGGCCCCGCCCCATCACAGGCCCCGCCCACAGGCCCCGCCCACCACCTGGAAACAGGCCCCGCCCCCGGGTCGGAGGCGTGGCCCGTCGGGGTCACGTGTCGCTGCCGCTGCCGCCTGGGCGGCTTCCGTAGCGGGAGCCTGCCGGGCCGGCGCCGGCATACGTGCGTGTGCGCGCGTGCGCAAGGCGTGGCGTCCGGCGTGCCCCGCCCTGTGACGTCGCTGCGTGCGCGCGCCCGGCAGCGCCTCGCTCTTATAGTGCCGGGACAGGGACAGGCGCGGGGACGACGGGCGACATGGCGGCTGCGCTGCTGCTCCTGGGCTTCGCGCTGCTGGGCGTTCAGGGCGCCTCCGCGGCGGGTGAGGAGCAGGCCGGGTTCGCGGGTCCCCGGGGGGTGTGGAGCGGCCGGGCCTGGAGCAGGGGCCGCCGCCTGGGGTCCCCACCCCGAGGACCGGGTGGAGAGGTGACCCTGGAGTATCTCGCGGTCCTGCCGTGCCTGGGACGACGTCCCCGAGGCTTGAGGGAGACCCTGGGGTTGGGAGAGGAGGGGGCCCGCGGCGGGGGTAGGATGGGTCGAGAGGGGACCCTGGGGGTTCTCGGGGGGCCTAGGGGAAGGGGAGTTGAGGGGGTGTCCTGGGGGGTCCTGGACTCGGTGGGTGCGGGCGAGCAGTGATGCCGGAGGTCCTTGAGAGACAGTAATAATACCTGGGCAGCGTTCCCAAGATTTGGGAGAGAAGGGGTGTAGGACGTCTCCACCTGGGGTCCCCACCCCTAGGGACAGCAGCGCTTGGGGGTGACATCCTGAGGTTTGGGGGACACCGCATACCTCAGGGAGCCTCAAGAAAAGGGGGACAGGGTGGAGGGGTGCTGCCACGGTGAGAAGCCTGAGAGCCTGCTGGTGCCTGGAAGCAAGAGAAGACCTTGGGGAGTTCCTGGGGGTGGTAGTGAAAGTCAGGGCTATCCCAGCGTCCCTCCCTCGAAGCGTGGGTGCAAAGCCCCTGACCACATTTTGGAGGTGATCTCTCCTGTCTGACCGGGTAGGGGAAAGATTGTCCCTGTAAGAGGGCCTCAGAGGCATTGGTGGTGACCACCTGCCCTTGCCTTTGGCAGGGAAAGGGAGACTCGACTCTGGGTGCTTAAGGGGCCCCTTTGGAATGGATTAGGGCTTCAGGCTGGTCCAGTGCCTGCCCAACTCTCGTCCACATTCCCAACCTTGCCAGGCCTGTGGGACGCCTCCCTGGGGGCCTTCCTGCCTGGTTCTGCAGACAGCCCTCGCACCTCTCTGACCTGTGCTGCTGGAGCCATGACCTCCTGCAGGGCTTTGGCATTCATCTGGAAGATAGCTATGTGCTCAGATGGACACTGGGACCACTCGTGAGGAATGGCCCTGGCACCGTCAGCTTTGAGGAATTATCATTCTTGGTGGGATTTGGACCCTGTCTCCATCTGGCACACACGCGTGCTGCCTGAGTCTGGTCAGTTCTGCCCTTTCGAATGTCGTCTGACCTGTGGCAGAGTGAGATGGCGTCCAGTCCATTTCCCCCGCTTACAAGTGGGCAAGTGGAGGCCTAGAAGGGGAGTCAGGTGTTCAAGGCAGCAGCAACATGGCCTCAGCCTCCAGGTTGAAGCAGGAAGTGCTGTTTTGGCAGACTTGGTGGGCACTTGGTGCTCAGTGCTGCACACAGCGGCCTTCTGGGAAGAGGGCCAAGGGGTGTTTCCCCAAAGAGCAAGACAGCACTCCTGCTTCATGGGGGGAGTTCCTTTATTTGAGACCCCCCATTTGGTACTGCGTTAAGATTTATCGCACAAGGAATGAAGGCAGAACCCAAGGGTCAGGTTCTGCTGCAGGGCCCCCGGCAGTAGGCAGGCAGCAGGGCCTGGGCAGTGGATGCCGGGCTTTGGACAGGGGCCAGGGAGGGGGCCACCAATAGCAGAAGCTTCACCCAGTGCTCCTGACCTACTTTATCATTTCTTCGTCCATTATCCAAAGGGCCCTTCGTTGGCCTCCTCCCAGGCAAGGGCCGTAGTCCCCTCAGTGAGGCCGGCTCTCTGGGGTGATGCAGATTGGAGCCCCCGCAAGGTGAATGCAGAAGATAAACTGCAGTGGGGAGGGGCTGGAGCCCTCCTGGCCCTGCCTGGATTAGGCTCAGTTCTCTGCCTACAGTGGCTAAGTGGGTAGAGGACCGCTGCCTTGCCCAGAGCCCAGGCAGGTTTTTGCCAACAGAAAACTGAACAGCAGGCAGACCCCCTGCTCTACCCTGGATGGCACAGGGAGCTGTGTGGCACTGATGGGCCCCAGGCAGAGCCTCTGTGATGTGGGAGGTGTGTAGGGCCACCTGGGGTGTCTGCTTGATTATCTCACTCACTTTTGGACTTTGCCCTTGGAGGGACTTGGCCTGAGGGTCAGGGCATACAGAGCCCACCTGCACAGAGTGGGTACTCCTGTGTTTTGTGGTGTGGTGGGGCTGGGGTGGAACCCCTTTCTTCTGAGTGGCTGTGGCAGCTGCTCCTGGCCAGCTTGCTCCTCAGCCGTTCCTCCTGGACCTTGCCAAGGTGGGTGCCCTGGGTGGGATTTGCTAGCTATTTGACTTAACCCGAGCCCCAGGGAGACGGGTAGGTGAGTGGACATGCCCGCAGCCAGCCTCCCAGCACGTCCTCCCACTCTTGGCAGCTCTGCCATGGGGGAGGAGGGAGGTTGGGCGTGGGCAGCCACTCTGAGCTCTCTGGGAGGGGCCCTCTACCATATACGGTCTTACCCTGCAGCGGCCTGGCCTCGTGCCCTGCCTGGTGCGAGTGGGCAGGGAGGGAGGCTGTGTGTAGGTGAAGGTGGTGCTGGATGTGGGTTGCAGGTCGCATGGTAGGTCTTGCCTTTTCCAGGCGGGCAGGGGAGGGACAGAGCTCCCATGGCCTCTGTCCTTGGGTGTTGGCATCACTCCCTAAGTTCTGCAGTGAAGGCGACCATAGGCTGCACCCTCATTGTGCTGGGGCCACCTAGAGGGAGTGTGGACAGGACCTGTGCACAGCCTGGCTTCATTTCTCACAGCCCTGACATTCCCGAGGCTGAGGCATGGAGGCCTCCTCAGGGCAGGTGCTGTGGTTCCCTGGTGTGTGACCATTAGGCCCAGAGACCCCCGGAGACAGGGCAGCCATTCCTAGGCAGGTGGGCCTCCACCATGCCTCTTTAGGAGCCTGGTAGAGAGGTGGGGCTGGGGCAGGTAAGGGTCAGGCCTGAGAGCCAGAGGTGGCAACGCGGGAGCCACCTGCCTTGAAGCCCCTGATGAGTAAGGTTGAGCCCAGAGGAGATTCTGAGGCCAAGGAGTGCCCTTCCCAGAGGCAGGAGGGCGCTCGCTTCCTGCCCTGACTCACTGCTCCCACTCTGCCCCAAGCTGCTAGTTTTGCAGTCAGGGAAATCTCATCTCCCATGAAATGTAGGTCACCTGGAGGTGATCTTTTCATAAAAAGGGCAGCGCCATCCCCTGCCCTGCGGGCCTCGAAAGCACTCAAATGGGAGGTGTCTTGCCGGTCCTCAGAGCCTGAGGCAGGTGCCTGCCTTGCTCCAGAGCAGAGCCTTGGGCCTGGGGGCCGTGACCTCTCCCGCCCTGGGAGCGGAGGCCCCCTGCTGCCTGTGCATCTGCAGACGGGCTCTGCCCCAGGCAGCATCAGCGCACATGCCTCAGTGGCAGCAGGGAGGGGTCTGAGTGTCCCCTGCCCCTCTATAGTTCTGAGGCCTTCTGCCCCATTTCAAAGAAAGAACCTGTAGGTGGCCAGAGATGGGGCCTGAGGTTCCTGCCCACCAGGATGGCCTGGTCCACCAGTTGGGCTGCTCTCCAAGTCTGCCTGGCTGTGCTTGTCCTGCAGAGATCCTGAGTGTGTCCTTGGGGAGGGAGTGCCTGCCCGGTGGGGTCATGGGGTTGATCTGCTCCAGGACCAACCCAGGCTGCATGGGCAGAGGACCCACGCATGCTTGGGAGCCCCTAGTGCTGAGTTTCTCCCTGGAGGGTACCAGGCTGAAGTGAGGTGCTCCTGTGGGACCCGTCAGGACTCTTGGAAGGGCTCTGAGAGCCTCAGGCACAGCCCCCAGCTTCCCAGTCCCAGGTCCTATTTGAAGTCATCTGTGACCTTGCAGTTGTGCTGCTGGTGATCCCTGTCCCTAGGGAGGACCCTGCCCAGGTGGGCATGCGCTGTGGGAGTCCCACTGGCCTGAGGCCTCAGGTGTCCTGCTTTCCACCCATCTGCACCCAGCTCCTCCCCACAAGCTGCAGGGCAGCAGTGTTCACTGCGGACAGCCCTAGCCAGCTCTGTTCCCGGGCCTGTGGTGTGGACGTGCTGGCCAGCACTGACCCTTTGCCTTAGGTTTCTCCTCCCTCATAATAATGGCGGCACTCACCCTCTCCCATAGCTGGCTTCGTCAAGTCTCCACTGTCCCAGGAGGGGTGGGCGGGGGGCCATGTGGAGCTGCACTGCCAGGCCGTGGGCAGCCCCGTCCCCGAGATCCAGTGGTGGTTTGAAGGGAACGGTCCCAATGACACCTGCTCCCAGCTCTGGGATGGCGCTCGGCTGGACCGCATCCACATCCACGCCACCTACCACCAGCACGCGGCCAGCAGTGTGTCCATCGACAAGCTCTCCGTGGAGGATGCCGGCACCTACGAGTGCCGGGCTAGCAACGACCCCGACCGCAACCACCTGACCCGGGCACCCAGGGTCAAGTGGGTCCGTGCCCAGGCGAGCTTGGTGGTCCTTGAACGTGAGTGGCCAGGGTGCCTGCCTCAGTTTCCCTTTTGTGCCACCCGGCCCCTGGCTCCTGCTCGGTAGCACCCAGATGCCCCCACCCAGCTCTCCATCCTGCTCCCCACCAAGACCCCTCTCACCTGGACCCAGAGACGCTCCTGGTCACAGGTGGGCTTGCTGCTCATGGGCGGTGGTGTAGCCTGCGGGAGCAGGCAGGCCGCACCCTCTGCTCTGGGTTCGCTGCACCTCGCTCCGTCCCGTCCATCTGTCCGCCCTGCTCTCCAGTGTCTGCCCAGCTCCTTCCACCCTGACTGGCCTGTCTCCTCTATGCGTCTGACCAGTGGGTCCAGGACCTGCCACTGTGTGGCCACACTGAGCGTCCACACTGCTGTGCTCAGCCCAGGCTCGGGGCCTCCAGAACCTTCTGGGGCTTCTCAGCTTCTAGCTCTCAGTGCTTTCCGATTTGTCACAGCCAGACAGGAGGTCTGCTCTGCTGGGAGTGGGCTGTCTGGCTGCCCCTCGGCCCTGCAGCAGGTGGGGTGAGGGTCCCCGCAGGCCCCTGAGCAGGGCTGCTGTCCTGGATGGTGGCGTGTGCTTCGTTTGCGAGGGCCAGGCCTGCAGGTGATGCCTTGGCCCTTGTTGGGGGACTGGGAGGCGGCGTCTGCTCTGAGCTAGTCAGGTGTCCGTCCGCAGAGGGGCTCAGCAGCGCTGCAGCAGTAGGAGGGCTCCTTGGATCAGGCAGTGGCCTTAGTCTGCAGTGAGGACGCTGGTGGCTGGCAGGGTCCTCACTTCCTGTACTGACCATCTTGTTTGGCTTCGTAGCGGGCACCATCTCGACCTCTGTGACGAACGTTGACTCTAAGATTCGGCTTACCTGTGCCTTGAATCACAGTGCTGCCGAGGTCACTGGCCACCAGTGGGTGAAGGGCGACAAGGTGCTGAAGGAGGACACACTGCCCAGCCTGCAGACGGAGTTTGAGTGAGTGGGGGCTGCTGCCGGCAGTCTTGGGCCCCCAGGGACCAAGAGGGCCTGGGATCCAGGGTGTCCTCTGAGTGTGGACAGGCCACCCTGGACACTGGGGACACAGATGCCACCTTGCCTGTTCCTAACTGTGCTTTCAGGGTGCTCCTTGGGGCCCTGCACACGGGGAGGCCTCAGAGGCCGGCACTGTGCCCCTCTTGCCCACCCCTCTGGTGGGCCTCCTAATGGGGCTTGCTGGCTGGGAGCACAGGGCCCTTTGTGTCCGGCCTACTGGGCAGACGGGCCAAGGGCGCAGAGCAGGCTGGTGGCTACAGTAGGCTCATTAAGTAGGGCTGGGGCCTCTGGTCCACGTCCCCTCCTGAGGGCCTCATGGCGCGCGCGTCCCTGGTGGGCCGTTGCCTGCAGCCTTGCCAGGGCTGTGTGAGGCTGGGTCAGGACAGCCCTCTGCCAGCCACAGGCACCAGAGGCCCCAGTTCCTGGGGGCGGGGCCGCCCCACCCTGCAGAGCCAAGCTCACCTCTGCCTGATTGCAGGGTGGACATGGAGGACCACGCGGGCAGGTACTTCTGTGTCTTCCTCCCTGAGCCCATGGGCAGGGCTGAGATCACAGTGACCGGTGAGTGCCTGGCAGGGACACCTGCTGGGGCCTGGGCCAGGGCAGTCTGTGCCACGCCCTTCCGGGAGGGGCTCTGGGCGGAGGCTGAGGGGCCCAGGAGCAGCTCTGCAGGGTCTGGTGTCAGGCTCCCTCCTTGTGCCCCCAGGGCCCCCCAAGATCAAGGCCTTGAAGAAGTCCGAGCACGCCAATGAGGGGGAGACCGTCACTCTGGTCTGCAAGTCAGAGTCCTACCCGCCTGTCACCGACTGGGCCTGGTACAAGATGGCTGGCTCCAATTACCAGGTGAGGCCCAAGCTGGGCACCCCGGGCTGCAGGACCACGGTGGGGACCCAGAGCTCCCACCCCGTCTGACAGCGTCCCCCTAGGTCATCGCCAACGGCTCCCAGAGCAAGTTCTACGTGAGCTCCTCGGAGGCCAAGTCTGAGCTGCAGATCCACAGCCTGGACATGGGCACCGACCCTGGCACCTACGTGTGCAACGGCACCAGCCCGGAGGGCTCGGCCCAGGCCCAGATCACGCTGAGAGTGCGCAGCCGCCTGGCCGCCCTCTGGCCCTTCCTGGGCATCGTGGCCGAGGTGCTGGTGCTGGTCACCATCATCTTCATCTACGAGAAGCGGCGGAAGCCCGACGAGCCCCTGGATGGTGAGCAGCAGCTGCGGGAGCCTGTGGGGGGGCCCTGGGAGGCCAGTCTGCCCACAGCCTCACTGCCCCTTCTCTCCTCCCTCCCTCGGCCACAAGCTGGCGTCCTCCGTGGTAAGCGGTGCTCTCCGCACCCTCAGGCTGCCTCTGGCCGCTGCGGGGCTTGAGGGCTATGGTGCCAGTGAGCCCTTGACTGCATGGCCTGGCTTGGGGCCCGAGTGCCACCTGGCAGCAGCTCTGGGCCTCTGCTGGCGCTGGTGTGGCTCGTTCACACCTGCCCCTGATGTGGGCTGCTTGCATGCCTCAGGGCCTGGGCTGTGCCTGGCTGCTCCTTAGCCAGGGGGGTGGGCAAGGCCGAAGCCACAGTGCGTGTGGGCTGCACCGTGAGGGTGGAGGACCAGCTTCCCTGCACCGCCACTGCCTGGAAGGGCCGGGACTTGCGGCCTGCTGGCGCCTCCTCGCGGAAGCCTCAGGCGTGGCATGCAGGCCTGCCTGATGCCTGTCTCCTCTCTTCCATGGGGACTGCGCCCACAGAGGACGACGCCGGTGCGGCTCCGCTGTAAGTCCCAGTGCCGGGAGTGTCGGGCTCCGGGGTGGGACCCGGACCTCCCTGAGCCAGCAGGGGGGGTGCTGCTGGGTCGTGGCAGGGTTGGGGGACCCTCTGTCCTCCAGCCTCACGGTCAGTGCCTGGCCACGTGAGCTGAGGCCCTGCCCTGTGTCCCCAGGAAGAGCAGCGGGCACCACGTGAATGACAAGGGCAAGAACGTCCGTCAGAGGAACGCCACCTGAGCAGGTGCACACTGGTCCACGACCCCGGGACCCTGGGGTGCAGGGCGGGGCTGGTATTTGAGGGACCCCTGCCCTCCAGGGACCCCAGGACTGGAACCACGTGCTGGAGCCCGATGCCTGCGTCTGCCTTCAGCAGGAGTCCATCCCCGTGCGCGCAAGACCCCAGATTCTCTCACCTCCGAGAAACCCGCCCTGCAGAGCCAGCCAGCCAGCAGCCTGCCCGTCTCTAGTTAACAAAGCAGGGTGTTCCACGCGTAGAGCTCTCTAGGTGTTTCTCCTTAGATGTGTCCCTGCAGTCCCAGAGTGTCCGCGTCTCCCTGGCCATGCCTGGGCTCGTGGGTGGGTGTGTGGCCTCCCAGCCCCCAGGTCCAGCCGGAGCCTGTCGGAACCAGTGCCGCATGGTGGCCCCTGAGCTTCCACGGCTATTTCTTCGCGAGGGTTGCAGGTCTGCTTCTGACCAAGGAGCGTCTCAGTGACACCCCAGATCTCTTTGTGATGGAGGGGGACCCACCCATCCACCCACTCACCTGCAGAGAGACCCCTGCACTGCTCCCAAGTGACCCCCCACCCCCTCCCAGTGTCCACGTGCCAGGGGACAGGACTCCAGGACAACCAAGGATAGCAGCACCCTCCAGTGTCGGGCTTGGTGGGAACCTGCAATAAAGCCTGACCCCACCCTGCCTCGTGCGCCCCTTGGCTTGATGACTCAGGGGTCAGGGCCCTGGGGTGGCACCGTCCTATGAGCACCCAGGCAGCAGGCAGGGTCCAGGCGAGGAGGCCTGGGGGCAGCTCAGTCCTCAGGGCAGGGAACGGGCAGGTGTGAGGCTGAAGTCCTGCACTCAGGAGTGAGGGCAGCCCAGGAGCCAGGTCAGTCTGGAGAGCTGGGTGGTGGCCATGCCTGTCCCAGTGACTCGGGCGGCTGAGGCAGGAGGATGGCAAGTTCAAGGCCAGCCTCAGCAACTTATTAAGGCCTCATCTCAAAATTAAAAGTCAAAAGGGCTTGGAGGTGCAGCTCAGTGATGGACCCCCTGGGTCCAGTCCCCAGAACCACACAAATAAAATAATGGGAGGGGGCTGCTGCTTACAGCTGCTCTGGGTAGCCCTCTGCCGTCCCCTCTAAGTGCTCTGAGCCTGGAGCCCAGGCCTCGTGCCCACATAGGGCTTCCGGCGCCCCCTCCTGCCGGAGCGAGTCCTGCGAGGTTCGGGAGCAGGCACCCCTGGCAGGGGTGGCCTGGGCTTCCCTCCGGCTGCCTGCGGGGCGGTGTGCCTGCCAGTCCCTGCCTTGCTGGGTGCGCCCCTGCCCCTCAGGAAGCTGAGGCAGGAGGATTGCAAGTTTGGGACCAACCTGGGCAACTTAGCCAGACCCTGCCTCAAGATTGAAAGGGTCGGGGTGTGTTCCGTCCCTGGCACCACATGCAAGCCGAGGCCTACGGGCAGAGCCCATGGCGGTGCCTCTCGAGGGGCTGCCCGCACAGCCTGCCCCAGCGGCCAGAACAGGCGCGGGGGCAGGCAGCCAGCGGGCAGGTTCTGGAGGGAGGTGGATTCCTGCTGAGGAGCCTGGAGCGGAGCCTGGTCAGATATGAAGTTGGCACATCCCAGAGTGGGGAGTGGATCCAGAGGAGCAGGAAGGTCCTGGCCCATGGCCTGTCCCTTGGGCAAACAGACGGCTTCAAGATTGGCCAGAAGCCTAGGGTGGCTTTGGGGCTGCACCATGCCTTTCCCCCTGCCGCCACCAGGGGGCCCCACACACCCAGCAAGACCTGCCAGGGCACGTGGTCCCGGGGTCAACTGGGCCAACTCCTCATGGCCCACCTTCCTGGGCCACCAGCTGCCTGGGCTGTGCACGTCCACAGCTGGACCCACCTGAGTCCTCACCTGCCGTGAGCCCTGGAGCCCCAGGCGCTCTGACTGGTGCACGGAGGTGCCCACCTGGGGCACTGGTGCCCGTGGTGTGCCTAGGCTGGGGCCCCACCGGGGACACTGCCCAGCCCTCCTGCTTGTGGCTGCTTCCCTGGGGGCGGGGCACTGTCCATGTTGCTTCCTGTGTTGTTTCCTCCACCTAGATGGGGGGGCGTGGGCAGGGCAGCCATCGAGGTGAGGGTGGGGCCGCTCACCCGGCTCCTCTGCCCATGCGCGGCCCATGGGCATTCTCCCAGTCCTGTGCAGCCCCTGGCCAGCGCCAGGCCATTGCGGGGGTGGCTGCAGCGCCCAGAGGTGAGGTGGGGGAACTGCCTTTGTCCAGCACTCAGCCTTCGGCTGCCAGAGTCCCCGAGAACTGTGGGGTCCCAGGAGTCCCAGCCCCAGTGGGCAGAGGGCAGGGCCAGGAAGCCTTGCCCAGACAAGGGCTCATTCATGGGCTGGACTCCACCCAGCTGGCAGCTGGTGGCCAGCTCCTGCTCCAGGCTGACCGAGGCTGGCCCCTGGCCCCTCCTGTCCTAACCCACCCTCCTCTGAGGACAGCTGCTGTCGCACTGTCCTGGGGCTTGGGGGCACTGAGGCCCAGGACAAGGTGATGCAGCTGGGCCTGACAAGGAAGGGGCCTGAGGCTGCCTGGCCGTGGGGGGCCCTGAGGCAGAATCGCTGCAGGTGGGGTCACCAGACCTCACAGGACAGGGAACCTGAGCAGATGCCAAATGGACAGCACAGAGTCCTCCCTGTGACACCACCCACCACCCACCTCAGGACCCTGTGGCTGAGACCTCCCGGCTGCCCCTTCCCAAGCCTGGTTTCCCCCACATTAAGCCTGGGCCCAGTCTGACCAGGCAGAAGCTTGGACGTCCACTGAGTGCAGGGTGGGCTTCGTGGCCCGAGCCCATCTCCCTGCTCGTAACCCTGTGTTGCTCACATGCTATGAACTCCTGCCCAGCTTCTGGGGGACCTGCAGGTGGACCTCTGAAGCGCTGTGAGGGTGCAGCAGAGGGGTCCCTGAAGCAGGGCGCCTGCGAGGGGGACTGGGGCTCCACAGGAGGGGTCTGACCTCCAGTGCTGGGCAGGGCAGGGCACGGGCTTTTCCTCAAAGGCAACAGGAGCCACCCGACTAGAGGCAGCAGGCCAGTGGACTTCCCAGGGGTCAAGTGTGGCCCCTAGGCCCTGGATCTCCCTGTTCCTCATCCAGGCCAGTGTGATCCAGCCTCAGGGCCTTTGCCAGGCCATGGGCCTTCCTGGACCCGCCTCCCCCAGAAGTCCTTGTGGCACTGTCACTCCCGTTTCAGGCTTTCTTGGACATCCACTTCCCCTCCAGCTGGAGTGTCTGCCAGTTGACAAGACGAGATTGTGCAAGCTTGCGTCCCCGTGTTGGTTGTGTCTCCTCTGCCTGGCTGTGGTCCCCACTCCGAATGCCAGTCCCTGGGTCAGGTGCTTAATGAGTATTTCTTGAATAAATGGATAAATGCAGAGCTCTCTGGCCTGAGCGGGCAGTCAGTGTGGGAGTGGAAAACCTGAACTGTCCCTGTGTTCGCTGGTGATGCCTGGCCTAGGGTGGGGGCCATGGGTGAGGAGTTGCCAGGACCTAGTGACCAGGACCCCAGGCTCAGAAAGGGTTTTGGCCCCTGAGTCCCTGACTCCCTTGTGAACATGAGCAGCAGAAGGGTCCATCAGCCCCCACTTCTGCCAGGCACGGAGGGGCCCCTGGCAGTCAGACCTGCCTCCTCCCCACTCGCAGCAGCGAGCCCCAGGGCTCTGGCGACCTGCCCGGCCTGACATCTTCCCAGGGTGAACATAAAAGGGCCCCCTTCAGCCGGAACACGCATCTGCCTGGGGCGGGCTGCAGCCGGCACTGCCCACTGCTGCTGCCTGCTCAGGGGTGACATGGGGGTCCCCAGATCCGGGTTGCCTGGCAGGAGTGACAGGTGCTCGGCACATCCACTGTCGGAAGAGATGAGCAGTAGGACAGGGTCTGTCCTCAGTCACTACTGAACACCTGCGGTGTGCCTGACAAGCCACATCTCCACCCTCCTGGCCTCAGTGTCCCAGGAGGAGGAGGGCATCCAGAGCACGGTCCACTGTGACATGGAGCCAGGAAGATCATGAAATCCAGAGCGCCCAGGAGGGTTCTGGGGGAGGAGGGCTCAGGAGGGTCCAGGGGTGTCTAGGAGAGTCCCAGGCTGCAGGACCCCCACCATTTTCAAACCCTCCCTTCTTATGGGGGCCTCTCCTCTCTCCACTTCCTTTGACCCCCTCCCTCTAGTGTCAACCTCCCCCACTCTCAAGTGGAGCTGGGGTAGGGTGGGGGACTAGGGCCAGACCCCAGGTGACCTTGCAGAACCCCTGGGGCAGCTGGAGCCTGCCAAGGGGGCTTCCCCTGTGGGAGAGACCTGCAACCATTGGGAGGCAATGGTGAACTGACCCACCAGACTCATGGGAGCCCGCACCCCCAGCTCTAGGGCACCATTTGGGGTTGGGGTAGATAGTGCCATCGGGTGGCTCTATTGACCGCTTCCTGAACGACTCCACCTCGGTCTCCTACATGCAGATCCAGGAGAGCGGATGAGCGTGGGTTCCCCAGCCTCCCCGAACGGACCTCACCGCCCTGCTGGCAGCTCCCCACGCACGTTAAAGGGGCTTTGTCCAGTGCGCGCATGCGACGGAGCCAGGGCCCTGGTGGCCTTTACAAGCAATCTTTTATTAAGGAAATTTGCACCTAGGGAAAGGAAGGAGGTCAGCACCGGCGCGGGGGCGGCCGCGTCTCCCGGCCGGGCGTCACCTCCGGACAGAGGTGAGCCGGAGGCGCGGGTAAGGGCCTCGCGGAGGTCTCACAGGGGCCCTGGCCCACAGGCTGGGCTCGGTGACCTTGGGCACGTCCTTCCACCTCGCGGGCCTCAGTTTCCCCTCTGAGGCGAGGCCTGGGCGCGCCTCCAAGGCCTGGAACCGCCTGACCTTGGGCCGCTCGCTGCCCCTGGCCTCAGTTTCCCCGGCGCAGCACGCTTGGAGCTCGCGGGCCGGGGTCTCGGGCGGAGGCGGGGCACGCGCCCCCGCCCCTCCCCCGCGATCCAGGCTCCGCCCCCCGCGGCTCCGCCCCGCCCCGCCCCCGCCTCCCCCCTCCCTCGGGCTCGGGCCGGCGGCGGCGGCGGCGGCTCCGCTCCGCACTGCCCGGCGCCGCCTCGCCATGGACGCGCGCGGGGGCGGCGGGCGGCCCGGGGAGAGCCCGGGCACGACCCCT
>JAJEJO010042012.1:0-19522 GCA_020662805.1 Glaucomys volans | reverse complement strand
AAAGATCTAAACATGCACTTACTATATGACCTTGTTATGGTTTAGATATGAAGTGTCCCTAAAAAGCTCCTGTGTGAGACAATGCAAGAATTTTCAGAGGTGAAATGATTATGAGAGGAGTAACCCCAGCAGATTAATTGGGTGGTAACTGTAGGCAGGTAGGGTATGGCTGGAGGAAGGAGGTCACTGGGAGCATGACGTTTTTGTTTATAGTTTGTCCCTGGTGAGAAGAGCTTTCTCTCTCTGCTGTTGGTTGCCATGTCCTGAGCTACTTTCCTCTACCATGCCCTTCCACCATGATGTTCTCTTTCACCTCAGATCCAGAGCTAAGCAGTTGACCAACCAAGGACTAAATTTCTCAAACCATAATTCAAAATAAAAGTTTCCTCATCTACCTTGTTTTTACCAGTTCTTTTGGTTACAGAAATGAAAGAGCTGATTAAAACAGAAATTTGTGCCAAGAAGTAGGATTATCACTGTGACTAACATGACCATGTGGTTCAGAAGCCTCTGGAGATGCTTTTTTTGGGGAGAAGAATTTTGATAAGTTTAGAAATGCAAGCTGGATAAAATTCAAAACGTTATAAGCAGAGCTTAACAGGCGATTCTGGTGGAAGGAAAGAAGTCCAGATGACCAATAGGACCTTGCAGAGTAAAGACTGAACTCATGAAGATTCAGAGGACAACTAATGGAAATTAGACTAGAGGACACTCATGTTATGTTGGGCAAAGAGATTATCTGCAATTTGCCCATGTCTTGAGAAATTTTTATGAGACTGAATTTAAAGGTCCAGTAATTTATCTGGTGAAGTTTATTTCAAGGCTGCACAGCATTCAGGAAGTGGCATAGATATTGCTGTTAGCTTTTAGTCAAGTTTACTGTGATAATCAGGAGTGGGAAAGCAGAGCAGAAAGATTTGAAAATCTCGCAGTTAGACCAGAAAAGTGGAAGTAAAACTGGGGCTAAGAAAGGTGTGGCTGTTAAAGATATTATGTCTATTAAAGAAATGCTAAGTACTTTACCCAGAAACAATATAAAAGATAGCTTCAGGAAGTCTCAGGGTTTGGCAAGACCACACTCATTGCAGGTCCAAGGATTTAAAAGTAAAATTTTCTTTTAGAAGAGATATTCAAAGGTGAAATAATTAGATTATGAGATTTAGAACATAACTGGTGGATTAATCCACTGATACAGATTAACTGCACTGTAACTCTAGGCAAGAAGGTGTGGCTACGTTAAGTAGTGGTGAAGGGTGGTTAGGGGAGGCTATGAAGTTGTGTCACTATGCTCAGCCATCCACGCACTCAAAGACTCCTGCAGACAGAATCCTAAAGACTGACTACTGCTAAATATGGCAGAAGACATTGGCACCAACCATGTTGTGCTGGTTCTTCAGGATTGCAGGATGCTGAAAATAGGGGTTCAAGGAGCTTCCACCAAGATTTCAAGGGAAGACCTGAGAGGTCAGGCAAATTCACCAGGGACAGAGTCCCTATAGGCTGCCTATGAGAGGGTGATGCATGAAGAAGCTGAATCTACAGTGGGAAACTCCAAGATAAGAAATGCCAGCACCATGGCAAGTCTGCAGAGGAAAGCCACAGGAATCAAGCAGAGACAAACCAACAGAGAGGTGTTGTGGGCTGCAACTTGCATAGCCATAGGGGCAAAACTACACAAGCCCTTTGGAGAGAACAAGAAGATGTCATATGCCCTGGATGCTGCATGTGGAGCTATAGGACTTATTTGCCCAGTCTTAGTTTGGTCCCATCCATTCTTCTATGTTCCTATTTCTGCCTTGTGGAATGGAAATGCTTACTCTGTGCCATTATATATTGAATACACGTAGCTGACTTTTGATTTGTACAGGAGCTCACACTGAGAGTTTGCCTTGAATTTTAGAGACGCATTTAGACTCTTGGGTAATGCTGGAACTGTTAAGAATATGGTGACTCTTGAAAAGGGACTTAATGTATTTTACATTGCTTTGGGGGGGCCAAGGCAGAGTATTATGGTTTAGATATGAGGCATTCCCTAAAAGTTCATGTATGAGACAATGTAACAATGTTCAGAAGTGAAATGATTAGATTATGAGAGTTGTAACTTAATCAGTGGATTAATCCACCAATACAGATTAACTACACAGGTGCAGGTGGAAGAAATGCGCCACTAGGGGTATGCCTTTCATGTTTACATTTTGTCCCTGGTGAGCAGAGCTCTCTCTCTCTCTCTATTTTTTGGCTATCATGTCCCGAGCAGCTTTCCTCTGACACCCCCTTCCAATACCTCACCTGGGGCCCGTAGGCATTGAGTCAACCATACACTGAACCCTTGAAATAGGTTCAAAATAAACTTTTCCTCTTCTATTCTTGTCAGAGGTCTTTTGGTCAATGATGAAAAAGCTGACTCAAACTGACCTAATAATTGCACTCCTGGGTATTTATTAAGAGAAATAAGTCTGTCAAAACAAAAGATGTAAATGCATGATTTCTCTATAATAATCAAAAACCAGAAACAATGGACATATCTTTTAACAGGTGAATGGTTAACCTGTGATATATCCATATCCATACCATTGAATATTACCTAGCAATAAAAAAGAATAAGCCATCAATACATACAGCAATATGGATGGATCTCACAGGAGCTACAGTGAGTGAGTGAAGATGGCAGATATCAAAAAGTTATATTTTATGTGAGTTTAAATAATATTCTTGAAATTTCAGAATTATCAATATAGAAAAAAGATTAGTGGTTTCTAACCATGAAGGAGCTTTGTGTTGAGGAATAGTATGTTGACTGTGGCCATAGCTACAAAGATCTAATGTGTTAAAATGGTAAAATGCTGCCATTTAGGAAAATTGGGTTTCAAGTACATGGGACTTGCTTGCAACGTTTGCAACTTCCTATGAATATACATGTTTTTGAAAAGCTAAAAAACAATAGATATTTAAGGCACATTGTCCAGAATATGCAACATGAAAGCAACTCAATAATTATTATTATTTATATAACTAAAAGACATAGGTTTAAGTTCTGGATATATAATCCATTGATTTGGTCACATAAAAAAATAATGTACTAAGTTTTTTTTTCATGCGTGTAATGATGATAGCAATATTTTCTCTGCTAAGTTCTTTTTAATGATAAAATTAGGCATGTCTTCAAAAACATTTTTCTTTCCAACTTATATAGTCAACTGTAAAAGTATTAGTGATTGTTTACTCTGCTTCAATAAAAAATACCAGTGGCTGCTATCTCACTTTTCAAACCATTTTTGGGATGATCTATTCTCACATGCATGCACACACACACACACACACACACGCACGCACACAAGGGTGGGGGTAGTGTATTCTTTTCTGCAGCAGTGCTTTTTCCAATAAAAATGTAGATTAAAATTGATTATTTTATCTGATTTGTTATTCCAATTCTGGGATTATAAAATGACATTAAAAATGCCCTGAATATGAAATTGGAATTAAAGAATGAAGTAGGGGGGTGAGAGAGGAATGGAGGATCTTAAGATTATGTAGAGGGAAATGGGGGTGGTATGGTATGAAAAATAGTGAAATGAGACAGACATCATTACCCTCTGTACATGTGTGGTTAACAAGAATGGTATGAATGTACATCATGCACAATCACGGAAATGAAAATTTGTACCCCATATGTGTACAATGAATCAAAATGAAGTCTGTAAAAATAAAATAAAAGAATGAAGTAAATTTTGTTCTTATATCACCCCATGCCAGAACTCACTCCCATTATCATCAAAAGACTCATACATTTTTATACACAACACATGGGTATACGATGGGATGAAAAATAAGGCTCTCATTCATTGTGAAATGCTTCAATAGCCAGCTATGTGTTCTTCTTCATTAAATAAGATCTCATTTATATTTTACAAACTTTTCTTCCCCATTGTCCTGTTAGTATGATATGACTTTTGGTCACTTTGTTGATTCACTAATTGACACATTCAGTCACTTCAAATAAATTCCGATTGTCAACTGCATTGACATAATGTGATGAAATTGTAAACTTTACAGTTTTTGCCAGTGTAGAATAGGCAGCTGTTTCACTATCACTACAGTCAAGAATATGCAGCTTTTTTACTGCTTAGTGGAGAAGAGCAAATGGTAGGTGTCATTACAGCATTAAAAATAGGCACCAACAGAGTTATGTGGGAAGAGCATCTGGCTCTGACCTCATTTGTGGGACAGTTTCCTGGAAGCAGCAGCATAGAAGTTGAAAACCTGAATAGCTAGTAAGAGACAATAAGTAGAAGCATAGGAAAAGAATACAGAACTATCAGTCATTCTAATGGATGTTGTTAATGGAATCTGAGTGCCTTATCCAAGTGATGTGTTATTACAGAAGAAAATAATAAAATAATTTTAAAATGAGGTATCTCATTTTATCTTGTTTTTCCAACTGCACCTCCTCTAGGACAAGTCAAGGAGACATGCAGGGACTGAAATATTGACACAAACACAATTAAGTCTTGTGTGTAGGTAAGAGGAAGGAGGCAAGAATAATGCTAATCATCCTGATTTGATCAGTACACATTGTATACATGTACTGAACTTTCACACCATATCCCATAAATACATGTGATTATTACATGTTAATTTAAAAAAAAGGATTACGGGGAACAGACAGAAGAAATAATTTTGGTGAATCCTGGAGATGGGTCTGTCAAGATTACAGCAAGCTCATTTGCTGCTTCCAGGAGCTCATTACCATGTGCAAGAGCTTGGTTTGTTTTTGTTTTATTATTTTGTAGTGCTAAGGATCAAAACCAGGGCCTTGCACATGCTAGGCAAGCACTCTCTACCTTAGAACTGCACCCTCAGTCCCCCACAATGCTTCTTTTAAAAGGACTGGATTATACCAGAAAATGTTTAGTACTTGTTTGTTTATGTGCTTATTCTTCTTTTATTTCCAAAAAAAAAAAAAAATGATGTAGTATGGGTACTATGGTTTAGGAGTGCCCACATTTCAAAAGAATACTGAGATATTTATTGTCATGATATTCCTAATACCAGTTTTATTAAAGCCAGGAAAGCACTGGGTCCTTCTAGGAGCATCAGCACCAACTCAACGTTTCTAGGGTGGCCCAGACACTTGTTGACATAGTTTTCATTTTGATGAAACTTTAAAGGAATGGCTGTAGGAAGAAAAATGCTTAGTTTTGAAAATGAGTGTGATTATCCATAAAATGGATAAAATACTATGCTAAATTATTAGCTCATGATCATTTATTCAGTTGCAGATGTGCAGAAGAAAAGTTGGAGTTGTCAGCAAAAGAGTATGCATGGAAAAAAAGATAAATAAGCAGCATTATTTTGTCATATTGAAGTATGAAACTTGAGGTGGTAGGAACTAATTTTATTGTTCTCCATTATTCTAACTATAATATTAATGCAGAGAGCAAATAACATGGCAAAACATTTCTACAAAAATATTCATTCATATATTACCAACTGAAGTAGCTCGCTTAGGAATAACCTGTTTCAAAATCTTCATTATTGTTTAACTGTGAGGAAAGGACAAAGTTAGGTATGGTTGGTCTTGGAACGCCAGTTGTCTTAGGTTTAAATTCGAATTAACTTTAAAACATGCCTTAAAGTGTAAGAAAAAGAAGAAAGCATTATCAAAGAAACCAGACAAATTATCAAAAGAACAATCTAGAACTTCAAGAAATGAATATCTCTATTTCTACAGTATGAGTAATTGATTAAAATATTATCAACATTTGGCATAGTAGAAAAGAATCACTGGGAAGACCTTCTTTGACAGTGATAGAGAATATCTGAGAAAAAGATCACAGACACTGAACATTAGGTGTAAAAATTTAGCATACATATAAAGGAATTCTAAAAGAAGAAAAGGAAAGAAGAGGAAGAAGTAATATTGAAAGGAATTGCAGCAGAGTTAAAGATGGCTTCAAATTCTCTAACGCCCTGCCCATCATGGAGTACATCTCTCCTTCTATTGAACTGAGATCAGCCTGTGACTTATTTGACCAATAGAGGACAGTAAAACCAGTTTTGGACACTGTCTTTGACATGACTGGCATCTACTCCTTTGAGTCAGGTACTACCAAGTGAGAAGTGCTAGTACTATGCTAAAGAGACCACAAGTTAAAGGGACATAGAGGTAACCTGGGAAGGAGGAGGAGCCTGGCTAAGTCAAGCCTTCACATCTTCTGTGCCAAGACATTCACCTGATTGGTCCCTCCAGTCAGACCAGTCTCTAGCTAAATGCCATTGAGTCATCTCCCTATGCCATGTGGGGAAGAAACATCACTGGATCAAGTCCTACATGAATCATGAAGCACAAAATCATGAGATGTCATTAAATGTTTGTGGTTTAAAGCCATTAGTTTGTTAGGAGGCAGTAGATATCTAGAACATAAACAACACTTGAGAATTTTTCAAATGAACTAAATATGAATCCTTAAAGGATCACACTGAGTCCTGAGCAAGAGGAAGAAAATTTATCCTTACCTAAACACACCATTGTGGATGGAAAAACAAAAACACCAAGTGAGGTCATGAGGAAAGCAGAGAGAAAGGGTAGATTATACACACAATTTTAAGATCCAAAGGAAATCCCTTGAACATGAACAAATTAATCAATATCAGTTATTAGAAATAATTAACATTTTTCAACTGATGTAGGACAGGGCCTACCTAGGATTCTACATGGTGACATTCTATATTCTATTACCATTCAGGATCAAGACAACTTTTGTTCTAAAACACTAGGAAAAATTTACCACTCAGAGTATCTCTGGATAAATTTCCAGATAAATACTTCAGTGCGAAGGCAAGCAAACCCAGAAGGAAATGGGGATTCATGAAACACTGAAAGAAAACAGATATATCTACCAATGAGAAAAATCCAAACAGAGATTAAAGAGACATAAACAAAAGTAAGTATCTTTTATGTTCCAACCACTAGAAGAAGTCACCATTAGGAGATGAGTGTTTATACATAATAATTAATATTATCATGATTTCCTGAGACTCTCAGCTAACAGAAATCGGACCTCATCTCATTTAAACCTCTCAGCAACTGATCCTGTATTAATGTCTCCACATAATGCTGAAGAAAATGGAGATTAAATACTTTATCAGAACATGAACAACTAGTGAGTGAAAGGGATGGAATTTGAGTAATTTGAGTGCAGATAACAGCCAGATTTTCAAAGCTACATAGTCTGCTGTGAATTCTTTCAGACTCTATTTTTTTTTTAACTTGCTTTTTTTTTTTTGAGAAAATTACACACCTCATCTATTCCCATTTCTTTTTTCCCTTTCCTAATACCATTGTTCTTTTTTAACAAACACCTTGATACCATGCTAAACTTCGTTCATTCTGAAGACAAAATTACCGGTCACTACAAGAAGTTTCCTATGATCGACAGTGATGGTAAAAATACTAAATTATATACCACCTTGTAGAAAAATGCTGTGTGTGAGGAGTAATCATCTCCATCTAAAGGAGAATCATTAGCTCTTATATATTCAGCAGGGGAGGTCCTGTCACTCTCATTTAAAACCAGAGGGAAAATTAAGCTCAGACAAGCTATGTAACTAGTCCAAGATTACTGAACTATTTTTTACACAAAAAATTTGAAATAATGTCCTGTGTTCCTGAAGATAATATACATTCTACAATTTGTGTTGACATTCATAGTTTGGGAGAATCTATTATGTGTCTGACATTGGAATTTGGAACTGTACGTGATTTGTGATCAGTCTGGTTGGAAATATTTGGCGTACTCAAGTGCAAGCAATTCTGATGCCACTAGTCAGCATTTGTGCATCGATCACCTACAATTTTCTGCTCTTTGAATTGTTACTTTGCACAGATGCTATGAGTGGACACATCTGGAACACAGAGAAGATATGACTTGAGTAGAAACCAAAAGCAAGAGGTGAGGGAGGTGGATAAACATTCAGGGGTATTCAGGCTGTACACATTCCTCAGTTAATTTTAAAAATGTAACCGTGGAGAATCAGACTAACCAATAAAAGTTAAATATTGTAGTGACATTATGGAGGGGGATGACATGGAAGAGGAAGAAAACCCTGAAGGTGGAGCTCAGAGAAAGGGATTTAAATCTAACTAGACTTCTATTTGCTATTCCATTGGATATTCTGACTGAGCTTTACCATCTTGGCCAATAGTATATAAAAGGACACCTTCATCTGCTATTTGTGTGAATATTGGGAAGTGGAGGAAAATAAGACAGTGAAGCAGATAGCATAGGATTTAGTGCATCAGAGTTCTTTAAAATAGCACATGATTGTTTATGAACGGAAATCTATCCTAATACCTGACAAAGGAAGCTAGTAAAGAAAATAAATGTAGTCATTAAGACAGTCTATTTTAAAGAACTGGGCATTTTACTACCATAACAGAAGAGAAAAATGTACTTATTAAATTTTGTTATAGTGTTTCCTCTATTAATTTTAATTAGGTCCTATTAAATATTCAAGGATTCCTTTTAATGGTAAACCAGACTTAGAAGACTTGAGATGTAGTTTTCATTGTAGATACAACTTTTACTCGTTAGATTTTTTTGAAGAGTTTTGTTTCATTTAAATGGTGTCCTCATGTGGGATAGCATGACACCACTGCGTGGCACAAACTGTACACAGAACAGAGGTTTTCTTTGGGGATTGGGGGACACGTTGCCTTGGATGCTGAAACTCTAGTAAGAGCAAAGGGTTGGGGGAGCCATGCCCCTAGCACCAGGTTTCAGTGGTCATGACAAGTTAGAAATTGAACTTTGGTCATCAGAATAAAACTCCTCTGCCCAGAGAACTAGGGAATACTTTTCTCCAGTGATTGTCTGTAAAATGCTTCTATATGAATCCTTCCAAATCATCTTTCAAAATAGGAAAATATCTCATAAAACTGAAGTGTGAAAATTCAAGTGCAAAAACTATTTACAGAGACTGAAAGCCAAACTCCCTGCCCAGGGATAGAGACAGTGACCGTAGCTATGCTTTAACACTGTGGCAAATAGTTGAGTTAAGAGCCGTTCTGCTTATTGAGTTTCTTATTCACTTGTTTTTCTTTCATTTGTGCATTTTTTCACACTGGATTAGGGTATCCGAAAAAGGATTCCTGAAGGAAGGGACCTAGTAGGATTTTGTGGGAAGAAAATAAAGGCAGGATTGGAGAGGATATTACTAATTCCTGAAAAGGAAGCAGTTGGAAATTGTCCATCAGCTTAAAATTTCAGAAACTGTTTAGAACTGGAGGGAAGAAGTTCCCAGTGAGCAAGTGGAAGGAAGGTCAGAGGCTACGGCGACACAGCGTGGAGGGACCTCTGTGCTAAACTGAGAGGCTTAAGATTTATTTTAAATATTAAAAGAGAGCCCGTGAGGTGAGGGATGGTATATTAGTTTCCTATTGCTGTTGTGACAAATGACCACAAACTCACTGGCATAACACACCCCCTATTTATGAGCTTATAGTTCCAGATGTTTGCAGTCCAGAATTAGCCTCCCTGGCCTAAGGTCAAATGTCAGCTTGGCTGGTTTCTTCAGGAGCCTCTGAGAGGGGAATCTTATTCTTGACTCGTCAGCTTCTGAAGATTGCCTGCATCTATTAGTTCCTGACTCCTTCCTCATTTCACTTCTATGACACACTTCTGTCATAACTTCTAGTGTTGACTCTGGCCCTCCTTTCTGTAGTAAGGTCCCTTGTGATTACGTTGGGCAAGGTTGGATAGTTCAGGATAATCTCCCCAGTTCCAGATCCTTAACCACAATTGCAAAGTGCCTTTAATCATGTAAGAAAACATATTAAGTTGGGGGAATTAGTACATGGACATCTTTGAGAACCATTCTTCAATTTACCTTAGGTTGTATGAAGAGGTAAAACAGGATGGATACATGGTAAATTTTAGAAGGAGCTCTCTGATACAAGAGATATTGGTTTGAAGAAGAATCAGCCTGGAGGAAGGGGGCAATGAGAAAGAGGCAGTTACTGAATTCCTGATGAAGAATGTCTTCTTCCATATTGTATTAGGGTTCTCTAGAGGAACAGAATTAACAGGAAGTATGATTATAAAAAGGAGATTTATTAGACTGGCTTACCCAACCAGAAACTGGATAGTCCACAATGGCCATCTGCAGCTGGACAACTGGAAGAACAAGTAGCTGTGCAGTCCAAGAGGTGGAAGCCCCAGAACAAGAGGGATCAACAGTGCTACTCTAGTCTGAGACCAAGGCTTCTGGAAACTACCTGGAAAATCACTAGCAGAGTCTGCCTTGGAAGAGTGAAGAAGCGAGGCTCCAATACCCTCAGACGATGGAAGCAGCAATCAAGAACCGGTTCAAGAAGACCAGAGCTTGTATTTGCATCTGCTTCCTTGTTCTTCCAACTTTTATTCCATCTTATTGGGCTGTGCTGCCCATGCTTAGGGAGGGTCTCCACTTTAGGTCACTATTCCACATCCCAATCATTCTAGACATATCCTCATTGACACGCCCAGAAGCCTCTTAATCATAGGCATCTCTTAATCCACTCAAGTTGACACTTCAAATTAACCATTGTACATATTGTTAATGGACAAGGTTAAACCCAAGCACTACTGCTTTCCACTTCCTTCAAAGGAACAAATGCCCTTAAGATGAATAGCAAAAACATCTGAGCTTTGCCTTTTGACAGAATCTAGCAACTGAGTGGATAGGATGAGGAGGGATAAGTAGAAGTAAAGAAGTGACTTCTATGTCCAAACTGAAATCACTTTGCTAGAAATAGGGAATTTAGGAAAAGACTAGGGAAGAATCTACAGAGTTCAATCACACTTACTACAACTATAAAGCACCACTATCCACAATGCTTATTACAAATGACAACCCTTCTGGGTGGATGCAGGCCTACTGACACAGGGCTGGGTCAGCAATCTGCTGCTTTACACAGAGGAAAATACACCCTATTTCCCAAATGAACAGCTCCCAGGCAGGGCACAGGAAGAGCTGCCAGCAACCACAGCCAGAGCAGAGGTCCTGAACTCAGGTTTTGGGAATGATAAATATCAACTACCAGTGAAAACCTAGGTGGAATTTTCTAAAGGGCACATCTCCAAAGAAAAGAATAGGGATGCCAGATTTAGAAATAGGAGCAGAAAACCAGTATCTGAAAGTCTAGAATGACTGAGATTGTACAGAAAGAGAATCACATGACTTCTAGAGGGAACCAGGTTTAAAGATAGAATGTCCTAAAATCTCAGTATCATTACTAGCATGGAAATCTCTTGTTGCAGAAACCATGTAGGAATATATTTTGTGCATGCCTCCATGCTTAGGACAAGGCTATCCCTTTACCATTTGACCATTTGCATTTTAATGAATATTTTCACATATAAAATATGAAATGTACATCCTTTCCTAGCAATAATACAAAATGAAGAAAATCTATATTATTTGCTATTAGCATGGGGAAGATTAGGATAAGTACATCAACCATGGGTGAAAACAGCTAGAAAATCCCGTGATGCACACTTCAGTCACAGTCTGTTAGAAATCTCTGGAAAGCTTAGAATGGGGAAAGGAAGAAAATAGACAGTCTAATGAAAATATTATTCTTGAATTTCTAAAATTCAATTTATTTTTACATTGAACAAATTCCATAAAGTGATGCTTGATCCTAATTTTTGTACCTATCTGAAATGCTTTGGCAGGGGAGAATGCACTTCCTTACGTTCCATTTGTGGAATTTAGTAATCTATCCAATGTATGTATTTCATTTAACTTCAGCTGATTTGAGACACCCAACTCTCCATCGAGAGGCACTTGGCTTTTCTCATAAATGTGTAATTTTCAGCTCGAAGAAACACTTGCACCTCAGGGAGTAATATATTCTCTTTCCCAATAGTTCCTTATTTTATTTACCCTGTCAAGTAGCCAACAAGAACATTTTCTCAGACTCTACCACACGTAAGTATAGTTCAAGCTTTCAGTTTGCCCAATTTTTCCAGAAGAAAACTGGAAAATACTCTTAACAAAGTAACTAATAGTAGTTCTCATTGAGCCATAAGCCACCTGTTTAGAATTATCAATTAAATTAACTCCCAGAATAAAGTCCAATTGTTTTTTAATATAATGCATTTTCAAAGTGCTTTCATTGTGTATTTGGCATCTCTACAAAATGGTAGAAGAAATGAATCTGAATCTTGCAGCATACATTTGTTAATTGTTCCATTTTGGAGTAACCTAACCATGAAAAAGTAGAAGTGCTTTCTCTCTTATTGGTCATTTAGTGAGCTGCATAAAATTGAATATGGCAAGTTCTGATTCTTTGGATTGTTATTTGTTGAAAATGGGCAGAAGTGAAGCTATCAGAAATGTTCCTTTTAAATGAATATTGAATAGAAGCTAGTGGCATCTTTCCAATAAAGTAATTTCTTCCTTAGTTAGAATGGCCTTAGTTAGAGGGGAAATCCTATTTTAGTGCCATTCTTTCCTCCCCTCTTTTATGCCCAAAGCATATTGTATGTAGAGATATCACGTCACAGACCCAGTTATAGTTCTGCTGTAGACAATTTCCACCTGACTGCATTTCTATTACTGTGGATAACCTTCAACTCTGAAATAGCATTCACAATTTATAGAGAATATAGAAAAGTGAGGTCTTCCATATAAATCCAGAATTCTAGCTGTGTCAAGTATGGTTGCATTGCATAACTTTGAAAGTGAATGTGAATTCCTTTTGCAGGTGATCCTCACAGGGAATTACTAGATAGTTGCTCACTGTGAAGGTTTTCTTGGAAGTGCAATTATTTTTTGCAAGTGTCATGTATGGAAGACATTCCACTGATATTTCCCCAAGGCATGTAAAGTCAGACATTTTGATTAGAAGAGGCTGAGAACTTAAAAATCTAGTATAGCACAAAGAATTGGCAAAAACTAAAGATTGATTAGTTTTGCTAACCTGGGTCAAGATGACCAGAATTTGGTTAGGAGAACATGACTTAATCAGGAAGCATTAAATAGGTAAACCACACTTAAGCAGACAGCATCAGGTGTCCAGAAGCTGGCCACAGCAGATCTGGCTGTTATTGTTGGCACTGATAATCAGTATCAATTAAAACAACTCTGTCTCTTGTCCTAATTTTTGCAAAAGTGATTTGAATTGTCCAGTACACAAGATGCCTCTCAACTTCAATATGAAGGTGAGTCACAACCAGGGAGCACATGGGTATAAGGAATTTATTTGAACACTGTGCACAAATGTATGTTCTGACTCTTTCCTGATTCCCATGCCCATGCACTTAGCATGTCTGCTTCCAGTCAGAAGAAAAAAAGAAAGCATATAGCCATTAGGTCTTTTAAATCCACACTTTTAGAAACACGAAGGTCTATATAAAATGTTAGGGCACGACAGAATTATAATGTGTCCTATAACCACATCTGCCTAGGCTTGTACATAAATTTCATTCACCCATCCATCCACACACTAATCCATCTATCCTCCATTAATATATTCATCCAAACCACAAGTGCCAGCTTCCAAAATACACTACTGAACAGGACAGGTCTGTCTCTGCCTGATGGACATGGGTATATATTGGGGGGAGGGAGCAGGTATTAAATTAACACACAGTTTAATTACAACTGTGAAAATTGCTATTTAAGAAAATACAGGGAATAATAATAATGTATCACAAGCTGCCCCTTTCTCCATATAAGGTGGGCAACTTGATTATCCCCAAGCTAACCTCTTCATTCAAAGGAAGCTGGAGATGAAAGATGATTAAAAAGTCCAGAATGAAATTCATTTTTCAGTGCATTATCACATCAACACGGCCAGCTTCTGAATAAGAGATCATTACATTGAGAAAAATCCCTATGCTTGCTATGACTTCCAAGGAGGTCTTGAGAAGGATTTTGCCCTTGTAAAGACAAACAGAACTACAGTAACCTTTAATATCAAATCGGTATTCCAAGTACACTAAGGCAATAAAGAAGAACAATAACAACTAAGTCCTGAAGGAACTAACAGATTCAGCCTTTATTTGGCAGAGAATGGCATGCAATTATAAAGCTATCAAGACTCTAAACCCATAAATTTAATTAAGAATAAAGATGGGTGAGTATTGAAATACTAATGAGAAAACTTTGTTTTCCTTCTAACGAGGTTATGCAGTTATGACCCAAATATCCTCTTCTGGAACAGACTGACCAAACTTCTGCTCTGATTTGTCTGGAATGGAGGGTATTTCCAGATGTAGGACGTTATGTGATCAAACCAGGAGTCATGGGCAAACTGGGATGAATTTTTTCCCTACATTGCTTCTATAAAGCTAAATAATGTAAGACTTTCATTATAGAAGGTCCCAAACCATTTTAATTTGCTCTAAACACTTTGCAAGCCACTTTTTTTTTCTGGTGGTACTGACTTTAAACCTAGGTTCTCACATGTACTAGGCAATAGGCAAGTGCACTCCCCCTGAGATACACTAACTGCCCTTTTCTTCATTTTATTTTGAGACAGGATCTCATCAAGTTGCCCAGACTGGCATTGAACTTATGCTCCTCCTGCCTCAGCTTTCCAAGTAGGTGGGATTATAGGTGTTTGCCACCGTGCACAGTATCACCCATGAAAAAGAAACATTTACAATCCCCTAATAATCTATAGTCATGTTCTCAGCAAGACTATTTTGCCCAAAGCAATGCCAAGAAGCAAACATGCATAAGCCCTACATGCTTATTACAGTTATGCATTTCTATGTCCCATAGAACCTGCTTTCTACCAGCATCACCAGTGACTGATGGCATGCCACAATTGGGTATTTCATTTTATGCTTACACTGACACTGAAACCAGCTTCACATCCTAGACTACTCTGTTCAAGTTATTCAGCTAGAAAATATCAACATAGTTAACCTCCTAGCCTCGGTTTCCTTATCTTTACAGAACACTTCAACAACATCTCCTGGGGTTGTGTTTGGTAGATAAAGATAACAGTGTAGCTGGCCGCAGTGGTGCACACCTATAATCCCAGCAATTTAGGAGGCTGAAACAGGAGCCTCACAAGTTCAAGACCAACCTCACCACCTTAGTTAGACCTTGTTTTACAATAGAAAAATAAAAAGGGATGGGGATATAACTCAGTGGTAAAATATCCTTGGATCATCCCTCAGTAGTACAAAAATAAAGATTACAGTGCAAAGCAAATTGTCAGCAATTTTCTTACAAGCATTAGATGGTTATAGGCATCATTTCATTTAATTTTTGCAAAGTCCTCTGAGGGATGTATTTATTTATATATACATATATAAATATATATACACACACATATTTGTATTTATGAATTTATATATATAAATATATATACATATATACATCATTTGCATATTACCTTCATATACTTGGAATCATTTGTGAATTATTTATAATATCTAATAAAATTTAAATATTCTATAAATAGTTGTTATACCATTAGAGAAAGTGCCAAAACAAAACAAAACAAAACTATGTACATGCTCAGTACAGAAGCAACCTTTTTTTCTCCCCAGTATTTTCAATCTGCAATTGACTGGATTTAAGGATGTAGAACCTACAGATGTGGACAGTCAACACTTTGTGTGTGCTTATATATTCATATACATGCACATATTGTGTTTGTATATTCATACATATGCACACACACAAAAATACTTAGGTGAATAATTTTCTAATATACTTATGATCACCCATATTTGTAGAGTAATGTTTAACTGTACTACAACCACCTCATAGAATGTACTAAGGAATAAACAAAATAATACTTTGTAGCAAGGAGGACACATCATATAAGTTTGTTTCTGGCCACAATATATTGGCCACCAAAATCAGCAGTGCTTTTATCATAGCCATTAATTTTAATTTTAGAATATTTTATTTCTTCTTTCAGAATTTAAAATTTATGGCTTTCCCCTGAGTTTCTTATGATACTCTTGGAGGAGGGACCATACATTTTAGTATCAGAATAGGTTAATATTCTCAGTTTCACTTAGTGATATTCATCAGTGACTAATTAAACCTAGAGATCACGTGGGGCCATGGCAGAAAGAGAATATGTAGAAAAGTAACAATTGTAAGTATTTTAGCCTTCTCAACAGAATCAAGAGGCATAATGCCTTCGTACGAGACACCATAGTGATGGTTACCCTCAAATAAGGGGAAATATAAGAATCTCTCTCAAGGGGACAAGAGTTGTCTATTAAATCTTTATTCTATTGCCCATTCTGAGCAGACAAAAATTTCCTGAAAAATAGATAAACAATCTCAGAATCAAGATTCCTGGATTTTGCTCACCCCTGACAACTTACATGGAAGAGTAGACATGAAGTCTTCCACATTTGACTAACCCGGATGTCCTTGTAATAGTTTGAGTGACAAAACTGATATGAAACTGCATAATGTACTTCTCATGGCCACTAACCAAGAGAACTTAAAACTTTCCAAAGAAGAACCATTGCTTCATTTTACTCTATTTAGAAAGACCCCACTTTGCTTGGTAGGTACCATCTGATAGCCATCTATTAGAAGGAATATTGGAAACTCAAGCATTTCCAGGGGAATGTTCAGAATCCTGAAAAAACACCAAGGATTTGAAGATTTAAATAAGGAAACAGTGCTGTTTATATTTGAATGAGACATGTGATGTGGGCTCATTCTATATTTCAATTATAAAAATATTTGAAAATAGTTACTTTGCATTTACTAATCCTTTAACTTGCTGTAAGATTAAATTGATTTGAGTATCATAAAAAATCACCTGCCATGATATTCAAATGTGATCAAAAGTTAAACAAAATATTATGCAAGAGTTACCATCATGAAAACACTTCAAGTGTCAAGTGAATTATCTCTCAAGATGGTTTATATTTACCTTTGTAAGTTGTGTGCCTTGAAAGAGTAGATCTGGGGTAAGTTAAAGGGGTGCTTCTTACAATCAGGTAATTTATCATTGCATATTATTGGACAACACTGAGTGAAACTGTTAGACTTTTATTAAAGGACTCATCTGAGCACTTCAGATAATATTGTTTATACCCAAGCAATGTATGTGGAGGTGGGATATAGATAAAAATAGTATCAAAATTAAGAGATCTGAGATCCCAAAATAATATTTTGGTCCTCTTATTAACATTACTCAAAACTACTAAAAATTCATTGCTTTGTAATGTTACTTTGTACAAAAATAAATACAAATAAGCTATGGAAGTAATTGCCGTATTGGTATTTGAAGCAACATGAATGTCCAATACTAGGGCATGAGGTTATTCCAGAATCATAATGTAATGAAAGCAAAAGAGCAGGACATGTGACATCTTCTAAAAGTATTGACCCAGCCAGTAACATGTAAGTGACTATGCATGAGATGACCTGGCAGAAGTAGAAGTAGGAGGACTTTGGGTAACCCATAATCTCACTGTAAGTTGCCATGAGTAATCCCATCCTACATTCCATGGGTCAGTTGACCTGGGCTAACCCATGGCCTGTTTGCCTACAAATCCACTCCTCATCTTCCTGTCTTGTACTCTGGATAACAGAGGAACTATTCTCTTTTGGCTCTCATGTTCTGTTTGGTTTCAGGCAAAAGGAGATGGCAAGGAGAAATAGGAGACCCAAGACATCTTTCTTTGCTTCAGGCAAATCTGTATGTCATCAAGATGATCTAAGTGGTTCCAGCATCCTTCAAGCTGTGGTTGCAGTCCTTTTTATCTGAAAATTCTGCCCTAACCTTGGTCCCTCCTGCCTAGGGTGGTAGAGGTTCTTTGTCTCCACTAATGTCTGTGGAATACCCGTCTTCTTTTGGCTTTGGGGGAATTCTGTTATCCATATAACAAATTCCAAGCATTTTATTTCTTTAACATACATTTTTTTTATGATTTTTGGTTCCTTATTGGATATTGACTAGTATAAGGGTCTTCCACATTACAGAGTCATATTTTTAAATATTAGTGCATTGTTTCTTCCTCATAGAATTCCAAAGACAAAAAGATCTTAGAGATTGCTTAGTCAAACAGCCAGGTGGGAAAAGGGGGAGAGGCAAATGGTTTGGGATCTGAAACTCTCACTTTTCACAAGATCACAATGAATGTCCCGGTTCCAGGTCTGAACAGTGTTCCATAGTTGTACTTGCTTTACCTGATATTACAGCAAAGGCCCAGATAAGAATTGACTTTTAGTCCAATTTGCTTTCCACTCCTTCCTCTCAGAGTCAGCAGATCTTTATTGAACAGATACTGTTTTTTTTTTTATTTCTTTCTTCTTTTTCCTCCAAGCATAGTAAGGGATTTTACCCACATTGTTTTGCTTTATCTTCCTATCAACTCTTTAAATGTGTAAGTATTTCTAAAAAATTGAGGTTTAGAGAGGTGAAGTGACTTCCCTACACATATGCAGTAAATAAGCATCAAAAAATCAGACATAAACCCCAAATTAAGCTCTTTCCACCACACAATCCTGCTTCCCTGGATGATTAAGTACTTATCTGATCTTAAAGTTACAAGAAGAGTTCTAGGGAGTAAAACGATGAGTTTAATTGTGTAGATGTCAAATAAAAAGCAAGTGAATGTGCCTTTTAGCAAGACTTTAATTAATCTGATGTCTGATCTAACCCTGATATGGTAACTTTCGCCAACTCTGTTGTTTTGTTTAAACAATGTCTCATAAAATATTGCATTCCCCGGGTATAGGATGAATACCAGCCCATGCAAACTTGCCTTTTGCCTACCACTCAGAGTGTGACTTTCTCACAAATTACTCCATTGAAGCTTCTCAGTTGAAATTAATATTATAACCCTCATCGTCACCCTCTCCAAAATAATTCAATGCACACACTTTGATGATGGAAGGGAGAAATAAAAATCTTTAACAGACTCACATATGGGAGGGAAAAACCAATTAAAGATTATCTCTGAACCAGGACTGCCAATATGAGATGAGGTGCATAACTAATCAGCCCAAGATAGACAACAGGTGAAGTGATGAAAATGTGATTGTGAGAAATGTGACAACAGTCTGATGTGCATAATTCATTGTTCCCATGGAGTCCCTGCCCATCTGCTGTGGCACAAATGAATATCAGAAGATGGAAGGAGGCCATCATTCATTAACTTGCCAAACTCCTTCAGGGCCCGGCTTTGCCTTCATTTTGTTTTTGTTCTTGCACCAAAGACTTGAAAACCAGTAGCATTACTCTGTGGGTTTCTGAGCTTTCCCAACTAGGATCTAATCAGCTTCTCTTCTACAGGGAGCAGAGGTTTGGGTGCTTTATACAAAGCAAAGAGAGTCTAACATCTGCTAACACTCCAAAGAGCTGCCTTCTCAGCTATGATGGATTAAAACCATGAAAACACAAGCCTTCATCATGATGTCCTTGGAAACAATTCTCTGAGGCTCTATTTTTCCTATAGCTCCCTGGACTCAAGCAGATTTTGCCTGCCAAGCATTTCCGGTCAGTTTATTATTATTATTATTATTATTATTATTA
>JAJEJO010042010.1:7047-30382 GCA_020662805.1 Glaucomys volans | reverse complement strand
TGATCCTCCTGCCTCAGCCTCCTGTGTGGCTGGGATTACAGGTGTGCACCACCGCGCCTTGCAGGTTCCCTGCCCAGGGTGCACAGTGAGGCCGGGCCGCCGTGTGCCTCTGCACAGTGGTGGGGGAGTGTGTGGGGATGGCCTTCTGCAGGCCGCCTCCTGCTCTGACAGTGGAGTGGCAGGTGCAGCCGCAAGCTCGCCCTCATCAGAGAGCCTCCCCGTTTGTTTTGTCAGATGAGAAAAAATGACTTGGTTGGCAGTCATGTCAGTGCGCACTTCGATCTTAGGGCCACCTTCTGCCCAGTTGCAAGTCACATGACACATTTTGGTGCCTCAATGACTAACATTTTTTTTTTTTGGTGGGGTCCCAGGGATTGAACTTAGGGGCATTCAATCACTGAGCCACATCCCCAGCCCTATTTTGTATTTTATTTAGAGATAGATTCTCACTGAGTTGCTTAGGGCCTCACTAGGTTGCTGAGGCTGGCTTTGAGCTTGCGATCCTCCCGTCTCAGCCTCCCTAGCTGCTGGGAATACAGGCGTGTGCCTCCACGCCTGGCCGACTCACACATCTTGGAGGTCTGTGTTCAGGCGTGCACACACGTGCTGGTTTGCAGTACCATGTGGCTTCCCGTCCTCCCCTTGGCTTGGGGCTCCAGCGTCGTCTGTCGCACGCTCTGCTCCGTCCCCGGTGCCCGACGCCTCCCTGTTTGTTATAGTACAGCCTCGGGTGGTTTAATTAGAAAGGAAATCTCCAAACCCTGATTTGCGCTGCGTCTCCCAGGTTCTGTGCTGTGCCCCCTCCAACATCGCGGTGGACAACCTGGTGGAGCGTCTGGCTCGCTGGAAGCAGCGGATCCTGCGCCTGGGGCACCCCGCGCGCCTGCTGGAGTCCATCCAGCAACACTCTCTGGACGCGGTTTTGGCACGGAGCGACAGCACCCAGGTCGTGGCAGACATCAGGAAGGACATCGATCAGATCCTGGTGTGTCCCCGGTGTCCCCCCGTCCCCGGTGTGGGCTGTGCTCTGCGGAGCAGGGTTTTGTCTCGCGCCAGTCCACTTGCGTAGTGATTTGAGCAGTGGACCACCCTGCTTCCCCCGGCTGGGTTTTGGTGGGAGCTACACTCAGTGTTTAGCAGGGCTCCGCTGCTCTGGGTGTTTGATCTGGGATGAGGAACCCTAATAAAGAAAACGTTCCTCGGTTTCCCCACATCTGCTCACGTTGCCTAGCGAGCGAGGCCCAGTGAGGAGGCAGCCCAAGGAGAGTAGGACAGCGGGCCTCGCCACCGTCTCCTGGTGGCCGGTGTGGGCTGGGGCTCCCATGGACGCAGGTCCTCTGGGCAGCGTGGTTCCCTGCAGGCCGGCTTCCCTGGCCTTTGCTCTTCTGGTTTAGTCTCGCCCTGGCCTGCGTTTGTCACCTCAGCAGACGCCTCCTCTTTGCTGCACCCGCTTTGCTGGGCAGTGACGGCTGCAGGGAGGTGCTGGGAGCCGTCCGCCCCCCCCCATAGCAGGGTAGAGGCCACCTGGACAGACAGACAGCTCTGGGTGCCAGTGGACGTGGGCGGCAGGTGAGGCAGGTGGGAACATGCATGTGCTCCTCACTCTGTCCACTGTGGCCGGCCTCGTGTCCTCCTGCCTGTTGGAGCAGACACCCTTCAGGCTGGGCTTCTCTGTGATCAAGCAGTCGAACACCCCCTCACCGCTGCCGAAGTTCCAAATAAGGAAGGAGCGGCTCATCCTTGAGATATTAAAGTGGATGAAATGAGGCGGTCATTTTGCAGGCTGAAACACATTGGTTTTGATCTCTCGAACAACGTGGGATGATGCTTGAAGCCCCCCCTGCAGGGACATCAGTTGTCCTGACCCACCCGTCTCCTCCAGGGCCTGGGCTTCCCCTTGCTCCCTGTGCAGCTGGAGATGAGGTGCCTGGTCGGTCAGCTGTGGGGCTCCCCTCGGGGTCCGCACCTCCCCTGCCTCCAGAGGAGCTCCTGAAGTGGCCACGTGGTGTGGCGCAGTCTGTGGCCGCGAGAGGCCTGCAGAGCCCGGCGCAGTCGCCCTGTTCTCTTTGCTTCCATTTGCAGGTAAAAACCAAAAAGACCCAGGACAGGAGAGAGAGAAGTGATTTTCGGAACGAACTCAAGCTGCTGAGGAAGGAGCTAAAGCAGCGGGAGGAGGCGGCCATGGTGGACAGCCTCACACTGGCCAGCGTGGTCCTGGCCACCAACACAGGTGTGCTGACTTCTGTCTGTGTGACCCTGCCGTGCCCCCTCCCACGTGCCAGTGGCCTCTGGCCCTGGGACTTCTCTGTAGGTCGAGACTGGCTCCGCTCTTGCCCACCCAGGTGGATCAGGCTAGCTGGGCATGCTGTGCCTTTCAGGAAGTCTGCCACCTTCTCTGAACTACTTGGCTAGCTGTGTTCCTGCAGGGCTGTGCTGCTGTCCCCTCCGTCCCTGCAGGGTGGTCCTCATGTCCTCTCCATCCTGTTGCTCCGGCTGGAGTGATCCGTCTTCCCCCAGGACCTTCTCTCCATTTCTGCACTGACCTTTATTGCTTCCTCTTTCTCTTTTCTTGGGCTTAGTTTGTGTTCTTTTTCGAGTTTCTTGAGGTGGAGGTAGACCATTGCCCTGAGCCGTTTCGTCTTTCCCAACGTAAGCGTTTAGCTAATGTTTTTGTGGTGTCCCACAAATTCTGAAATCTCATGTTTTCGTTTCCATTCATTTCAAAATGCTGATTTGCTTTTTGATTTCTTTTTTCTTTTTCTTCCTGAAGTTTTGGTTTCTTTTTTGTCATATGGTTTTTTTAAGTGTCACATGGTTTCTAAATGGTGGGACTTTCCAGACGTCTTCAGCCTCTGCTCACGGGGATCGCTGGGTTCTCTGCAGGGCGCGTCCTTGGGTCTCGCTTTTCTATCCGGTGTGGTGCCCTCTGCCTCTGTGGTGTCCAGAGCGCTGGCCTTTGCCACACTGGCTGGAGCCTCTTGTTCTGCTCTGCTTTCTGATTGTCCCCTCGGTTCCTTTTCCCTTTTCCTCTCTCACTTCCTTTGGGTCCGTGGACACCGTCAGGGCTCTGTGCTGTTCCAGCCGTGTCTTCGTGGCTCAGGGCTGCCCAGGCCCTGGTGCTGCTTTGATGACCGCAGAGTCTCCCCTGGCCTCCCACCACTTGCCACGTAGCGGGAGACCTTCGTCACGGGTGCTGACCGCTCTCCGTCGGTGCAGATGCTGCTCTCGTCACGTTACACGCGTGTCACGGACCTTTCTGTGCTGGTCCCTGTTGTGGGGTTGGCCTCCTCTGCTTGCTACTGTTTTGGGGTCGGCCTCCTTTAGAGAGACTCGGGGAGCATGGCATCGTGTGCTCCCCCCAGGTGGTCGCCCCCCGGGCGCTGTCCTCTGTGTAGGCCTACGTTTCCGGGGCCGCCCTTCCTGTTCTCTCCTCGTGGCACGTGTCTGCCTCCCGTGGGCTCTGGTGGTACCTTGGCTCTGCCCGCTTTTTCAGCTGGGTTTCTGCGGGACGGAGAATTCTCCCTGGACCTTCCCGGTGCCCTGAAGCTGCTCCCGTCATCTGCACGGGTGCTCTGAGGCCAGCCTGCGTCCCCCTCCTCCTCTTTGCTCCTGTGCACACGGTAAGCATCTTGCCCTCCTCCCTGGTTTCAGGTGACATGGGTTGTGATGTGCTTCAGTGTCTTCCTCGTGTATTTGACCATGATTTCCTCAGACGCCTCCTCTGTCCCTGTCCCTCGTGTGTTTGGGAGATCCTGGTTTCCTTGCTTGAGATCTCCCTTAGCTCACTGGTGGCTTTTTCGATGTTTCTTTTCTTTCTTTTGTGTCTTATTATTCATTTTTTTTTTTTTCCGGTCCTGGGGATTGAACCCAGCAGCACTTAACCACTGAGCCACATCCCCAGTCCTTTTTAGTTTTATTTTGAGACAGGGTCTTATTAAGTTGCTGAGGCTGGCTTTGAACTCAGGATCCTCCTGCCTCAGCCTTCTGAGCCACTGGGATTATAGGTATGTGCCACCATACCACTTTTTTTGGGTTCTGCTTTTAGGATTGGCTGAGGTCCGAGGCAGGGATAGTCCAGTGTTAATATTTCCCACTGTTGAAGCAACACCCTCTGGGTTCTTTGCCATGGTCCTGAGATTTTCTGACTCTTGGGATCAGACTCACCCATCCTCGTGTGAGTGCTGGGCACTGTTTTCTGATTGTTCTGGATGAACTCTTCCCTGTCATTGGCACATGCTGATCTGTTTCAGCTGAATTCCTGAGGTGGTCTCTCTGCAGATAGATCTCAGGTGGTTTCTCTCTGGTATTTTGTCCTGGGAACTCGGACTGCATCGGTCTCTGCAAGTTCCCTCTTCCATCTCTTTGATGCAGGGGGTTCTGTAGGCTCTGCCTGGCTTCCCTGCCCTCTCGCTGCCTCCTGGAGACTCCAGGTGGAAGGCTGAGGCAGTCTCAGGCCACCACCTCCTTTCTCCAGTGTCTTGAAGTGTTATCTCAATCTCTTTTTGTGCATGTGTGTGCGCGCGCGTGTGCGAGCATGTGTGTGTGCGTGTGTGTGCATGTGTGTGCGCGTGCATGTGTCTGTGTGCAGTACGGTCCCCGTGTTCCCCTTGAGCAGCTGTGTCACAGTGCTCTGTACCTTGTGACGGTCTGGAAAGTGCTGTCGGCCTGCTGCCTGGTTCAGGCCTGCTGTGTTGAGCTCTGTGTTGTCACTAAGCGGTGTCACTACAAATGCAGCTGCTTGACACATGTGGGCCATGTGTCCAGGTGCAGCTCAGCTCAGGGCTCCATTCGGGGCTGCACCGGCTGCAGCGAAGGTGTGGGCAGGGCTGCTGGGAAAGGCGCTGCTTCTGAGCTCGTGTGGCTGTTGGCAGCACTCAGTTCCTTGTGGGGTGCTGAACTCAGTTTCTTGCTGATTATTGGCTGGAGACCACTCTTAGCTGCTTGCCCCATAGGCCTTCCTGCTATGGTTTAGATATGAGGCGACCCCCAAAACCTTCTGTGTTATTGCAGGATATCTGAGGATGAGATGGTTAGATCATGAGAGCTGTAACCAGGTTGGTTTGTCCCATTTTGAATGGACTGACTGGTGGCTGGAAGAGGTGGGTCACTGGGGCTGCTCCAGAGGGATCCAGCTTTCCTGTGGCTCCTTCCCTTTGTCCTCCCTCTGCTTCCTGGCCACCACGAACGGAGCAGCACTCCTCCACCAGGCTGTGCTGCACCACGGCCCAGGTGAGCTGGCCGTTGGACTGACCCCTGACTCTGAGCCAACATAAACTCTTCCTCCTCTAGGTTCTTGTTGGGTATTTTGATGCAGCACTGAAACCCTCCTGGGTGACTTCCCAACCTGGCCCCTCTGCAGGAGGGTGCATGGGACACGGTCTCCCAGCAAGAAGAGCCGTGATCCTGCGTGATGCTGAGGACACGGTCGTCCTCACTGTTGCTGTTTTCCGTTGGTTAGAAGCTGGCGTCAGGGCCCACCTGCACTCAGGGGAAGGGGTTATGCAAGGTGTGAATGTCAGCAGCCAGGGTCCTGGGGCCACCTCAGGGTCTCTTGGCTACATGTACCTGGCGATGGCGGCTCTAAGGGTCAGAGTCCAGGCTCTCATAGGCTGAGGGTCATTGCTTTATCCAGATGGCTTTTAGGTTAGGTTGCGGAAAGATAAGGTATAAGCACAAAGTAAATTCATCCTGCTCTTACACTTAACCCTTGCGGTGCCTTTATTGGTGCTCTTTGTTCCTTCATGTGAGTCTGAGCTGCTGTCTAGAGTCCTTCATCTCCACTTGAAGAACTCTGGTGTTTCTGAGAGGTTCTGCCAGCAGTGAACTATTTCAGCTCTTCTTTGTTTGACGATGTCTGACTTTTCCCTTCATCGTTTGCAGGGTGGTTTTAGTGGGTATAGAATTGTTGGCTGAGCGTCTGCTTTCCACACTTTGATGACGTCAGCTCCCTGCCTGCTGGCCTCTTGGAAACTGATTGTTAATACCATGGAGGATCACGTGTGTGTGACAGGGTGCTTCTCTTGTTGTTCAGAAGTCTTTGTGTTGCCGGGCGTGGCGGTGCACACCTGCAATCCCAGCACTTGGGAGGCTGAGGCAGGAGGATCGCAAGTTCAAAGCCAGCCTCAGCAACTTAGGCCCTAAGAAACTCAGTGAGGCCCTGTCTCTAAATAAATATAGAGGGGATGTGGCTCAGTGGTTAAGTGCCCCTGGGTTCAATCCTCAGTACCAAAAAAAAAAAAAAAAAAAAAAGGTTTTTTTTTTTTATAATTTTGGGCTGGTTGGGGACAGTTTGGTGTGGACAGTTTGGTCCAGGCGCGATGTCTTCGAGAAAGCTGTGTGGAACGTGTTGAGCCCCTCGGCATGTGGACTGATGTTTTTCATCAACTTTGGAGCGTTTCCAGCGGTTGTTTTTCCCCTGCGTCATGTGTGCATTGGTGTGCTTGCTGGTGTCCCACGGACTCCGGCTCGGCTCGTCTTCCTGATCCACTTCCTGCTGCTCCCCAGCTGCACGGCCTCCCCTGCCTCCTGCAGGTTCGCTGCGTTCTGCCTGCTCAGGGCGTTGAGGCCGCTAGGGAATTGCAGCTGCTGTTCTTTCCGACTCCAGCGTCTCTCTTCGGTTCTTCTTTGACATCATTTCCACCTCTGTATTAGCGTGTTCTATTTGGTCAGACATGATTCTCACACTTTATTTCTTTCGATTCGGTTCCCTTTTTTCTTGAACGTATTTGAAAGAGCTGATACTTGAGATTGTTGTGCAGTGAGACCCGCTCTGGGTTCTGACCTACGGATGGCTGCTCTTTGGGGAATGGGCTGCACTTCCTTGACTTTCTGGCATGTCTTGTGATTTTTTTGTGGAAGACAATGTTTAAATGTGCAGAAATCAGTCTCTTCCCTCCCAGCCGCAGCTTGTGGAGGTTAGTCTAGTTGCTTCTCTGAGCTGCTGCTTAAAGTCTGCATTTTTGTCCTCTGTGGCCACCAAAGTCTCTTCTCAGCTTGGTGGCCAGCTAGTGATCAGAGATCCCTTCGCCCTCGTGGAACCAGTCTCCCGTCTTTGCCAAGGGCCCAGTTTCTAACAACCAGGCCGTTTACACTCAGCCTTTACTTCCTGCTGGTGCTGACCCTCAAGGTGATCCCAAGGTCAGAACCGAGGGTCTGCATGTCCTGCCTGTTGGCTGTTGTACATCGGCTCCTGCTGCTGCCCACACTGCCCCAGGGAGCCACGGCATCCACCCGCTGCCTCTGCCGAGGGACAGAACCGCAGGAGATGGCTGCTGGCACCGGGTGGGCTCTGAGCCGGGCAGGGCCGGGTGTTCTTGGAGTGGGTCTTCCAGGGGACTTGCAGGCAGGTTGGACGATCCGTCTCCGGGAATGGGAATTTGCAAGAGTGGCTGCCAGTCTGCTGGTTTCGAGGCTGCTGGGCGTGAGGAGGGTAGTTGGGAACAGGCTGAGGTAACTGCCCGGTGCCACCATGCTGAGACTCAGCCATTTTTATTGAATAAACGTTCCTTGTATGGCTGAGAAGATTGGTGAATATCCAGGGATCTGGCGGAGGCGGTTCTGACCACGGGCCAGTGTTCTTGCTGCAGGAGTGGAGGAGGGTCCTCGGGGCTGTCACTCTGTTTCCACTGACTCCTCTGGCGTTCAGGGCAGAGCTTGCTAGCGGTCAGAAGCGGGCCCACTGGTGGCCTCCTGGTTGGTTGGGGACCTGTGTGTGTCCAGAAGACGTCTGGTTTTAGGCCAGGATTAGGCCCAGTGTTAGCACTTGCCTAGCATCCTCGAGACCCTGGGCTCCATCCTCAGAACCACACAAAAAAGATAAGAAAGAAAAAACCAAAAAGGAATGATTCTGGTTCCTTTTTGCACTGTGAGGTCACATCCATAATCTAAATATGTCCTTAATGATCTGAAGCCGAGGTGCAGCTATGTCCTGTGCGTTGGGTGCCCACCGTCTGGGGACAGTCAGTCTCAGGAGGTTCTTCACCTTACGGTCACCCACATATCTTTAGCATGGGGTACTCGGGCCGGGGAAGCGCAGCGTGGGCAGAACCACCTTCTGCCTGGACTTCACATAAACTTGTCGTCCGTTCTCAACAGTTCGATAAGGCGTGGGTATGTCCACGTTTGCAGACCGGGAGTTGGGCTCAGGGCGGGGGCCTGCTGCGGTGTCCCGGCTCCTGCTCACAGCTGGACCTCCTCCCCCATTGCTGCTCAGCCCTCCTGGAGGGGCAGCTGCACAGCGGTTCGGTTTGGAACCCGGAGGTTTTCATCTGGGGGAGTGCTCAGTGACGAGTTCTCGTGTCTAAGACAAAGCCTTGTGTTCAGAGAATGCTGCAGCCAGGCCCTGCAGGGACAGGGTGGCTTTCCGGGTCGGTGAATCTCGGAGAGCGGAGGTCGGAATGGCTGGTGCTCAGAGTTCGTGCTCGCTGCTTTGTCAGTAGCAGCTGGGCTGGGACCGGGTGCCTCCTGACGCCTCCAGGCTTTTATCCCAGCGTCTCATCCTGCTGCCCACGGTTCTAGGCAAGGCTGGGCAACAAGGAGGCTGCTGGGGGTGTCTCTGCTGTGGGTGGCTGGACCAGATCAGCTGCAGCCACACCCTGTAGACTGAGGGTCTCTTCCCAACCAGGAGCTTCTGCTGACGGTCCCCTGAAGCTGCTGCCCGAGAGCCACTTTGACGTGGTGGTCATTGATGAGTGTGCCCAGGCCCTCGAAGCCAGCTGCTGGATTCCCCTGCTGAAGGCTAGAAAGTGCATCCTGGCTGGAGACCACAAGCAGCTGCCGCCCACCATAGTCTCTCACAAGTAAGGCCACTCCCCGTCGCCCTGGCCGGGTTCAGCTGGACGTTGGGCCCCACCCTGGCAGGGTTAGGCCTCCGCCTCCTGTTGCCCCGCCACAGGGGTCCCTGTGCTCCTGCCTTCGCTCGCCTCCGCGGCTGACCCCTCAGACTCTGCTCCCTGGCAGGGATGGGTGCCCCAGCCTCTTGGCCTCAGGGTGGCGCCCAGGGCTCATGTGTCCCTGCTGTCCACCTGCCTCCAGATGCCTGGTAGGGTAGGCAGGCGGCATGGTGGACCCAGGAGAGCCACTCCAGCTGAGCTCCCTGGACAGAGGACCAGAGGTCCAGGGGATCCTGCCTCCCCCTGTGGAGGCCACAGTGCAGGTGTGTGACCCCAGGCAGCTCTGTTGTGGAGGGGGTGCTGTCTCCCCGCCCTCCTCGTCACCTCATCTCCACCCGGCTGTGCAGGCCTCCCCACCCTCCTCCGGGACCACGGTGCCCTGGGTGTTGGGCAGCCCCCAGCCCGGCTCCCTGTCTGAACGCTGCCTTGGGCCCTCCCGCGGCTCCCTTGGTCTCTGCCCGGGTCACTCCCAGTGCCGGGTTTGTCCTCTTGCCGGCTCTTGTCCCACCTTGAGTCAGCTGCTGTGGGAGGCAGCCCTGGAAGCTGGCTCTGTGGAGGCAGGGCCAGGTCCAGCAGGGCTGCCCAGGGGGCGTGGCTCCTCCAGCGGTCATGGCCCGTCCTCGGAGGGGCTGGTCCTGGCTGCTGTGGAGGCCGTCCTGGCTCATGTGCAGTCCCGATTGCCTGGACTGAAGGCCAGAAGACATGCAGGGCTTGGGTGTCAGGCCAGGGTGCAGAGAGGGGGTCTGATGTCGCGTGCAGGGTGCGTTGGGTGGGAGGGGCGCTGGGGGCCTGCGGAGGTGGGCAGGTGGGGTGGTGGGAGTCGGTGAAGCTGTGCCCGAGGCTCAGTGTTCTGCTGGGCGCTCTCTCCTCAGGGAGCCTTCAGGTGGGGACCCTGCGTGTCTCTGGAGAGAACAGGGCTCTCTGGGGGCTCTGGTGGGGCCCTGCAGTGTTTTCAGGGGCTGACAGTCATCTGGGCCTCACTTCCTCGGCGTCAGGGACTTTAGGCAGCGGTGGCTAAGAATCGGCTAAGGGCAGAGACCCTCTGAATTTCAGGGGGAGGTGCTCAAGTCGCTTTCAGGAACTGGGCACTTACACATGGTTTTGTCGGCCAGCTTGGGGAGAGATGCCGTGCCGTGGGCTGGAGGGTGGGCTCAGAGCTGGGTGGCCTGGGGGGATCCTGGCTCTGTAGCAGGCTGGCTGGGCGGCCTCAGGCTGGTGCCTTAACTTCTCTGGTCTCACTCTCCTTTTGTGTGGTGCGGCATCACAAGGTGGAGGTGAGGATGAGGGAGTTGACTCAGGTGGTGCCCCGCAGGGTGGGCTGCTGGTGGGATGGTGGTCTGCCTGCTGCTGGGCCACAACAGAGGCTGTTTGAACGGGTCTGCGCTGGTTTCCCAGCATTGCCGCAACAGCGTAGCACAGCTTGGTGGTGACTCTGGTGACTGAGGGCACAGGTTTGTGGTCTCGCAGCTCTGGAGTCCACGGCGGGCCTCCCTGGCCTGCTGCAGGTGTACCAGGGCTGCTTCCTCTGGAGGCCTCGGGTGGCCCTGTCCTCTGGGCCTGCAGCCCTGTGTCCTTAAACCTCTCAACCCACGGCCTCCCTGCAGCCCAGCTCTGTGGTCATCGCTGGGTGGCCAGGACCCTCCTTCCCTGTGTGCAGAGTTCCTCTGGTCCTAAAGGGGACACGTTCTGGGATGTCCTGGGGCCCGACTGCCGACCCCACCCTTCCCCTCAGGTGGGACCAGGGGCCGCGATGGCCCAAGGCTTGCGGGGTCTGCCCTCCCTGGCTCGGGTGGGCTCTGGGTCTCAGGCCCGTCCCTCCTCCCCTCGGTGCAGGGCAGCGCAAGACGGGCTGTCGCGCAGCCTGATGGAGCGCCTGGCGGAGGTGCACGGGGCGCGGGCCGTGCGGATGCTGACGGTGCAGTACCGCATGCACCAGGCCATCATGCGCTGGGCCTCGGAGGCCATGTACGGCGGCCAGCTCACTGCCCACCCCTCCGTGGCGGGGCACCTGCTGAGGTGAGTGGCCCCGCCTCCCTCTGCTCCCCGGGGCCGCGTCCTGTCGCAGTGGTAGCGCTCGAGTCCACTCAGACTGTCTAGAGGGGAGCGTGGCCTTGCCGGGAGCTGACCGGCCTGCTGCCCAGCACAGCCCAGGGGCAGCCCCTGCGCCTCCCGGTGCTGTCGTGCAGGAGGCCAGCGCTCTTGCCCACTGCGTGCCAGGGACCTCCCGGGCGTGGCCGACACGGAGGAGACAGGCCTCCCCCTGCTGCTCGTGGACACCGCCGGCTGCGGGCTGCTGGAGCTGGAGGAGGAGGACGACCAGTCCAGGGGGAACCCGGGTGAGCGCGCTGGCCAGGCCGGCTGTCCAGAGGTGCGGTGTGGGGGACGGCAGGCTCGATGGGCATCCGGGACGCAGCACGGCGGCTCCCCCTGGGGCAGGCGGGCTGGCGCGTTCGAGGGTGTCCTTGGGGCCACGTCCCCAGGCTGCCCAGCTCCCCGCCCTGCTGATGGGACACTGTCACTGTGGGTGTGAAGGGCGGGTAGCCAGTGTCCTGTGCTCCTGTGGCCAGGCCTGGAGGCCTGAGGCGGGGCCGGGCCCAGGACGTGTCCGGGGACAGTGGGGGCAGTGAGCCGCAGGCTGGGCACCGAGCTCTGCTCTCCCCTCGTAGGCGAGGTCCGCCTGGTCGCCCTCCATGTGCAGGCTCTGGTGGATGCTGGCGTCCACGCGGGCGACATTGCCGTCATCACACCGTACAACCTCCAGGTGCGAGGGCCCTTCCCTCCCTCTGTCCCTCGGGACTCAGCCAACCCAGAGGCCCAAAGGGCCCCGTGACGGAATGGCCCTTGTGACTGAATAGTCCAGACCTCACGTGACTGACCCAGGGCCCGAGGACTTCTGCAGGAGGCCCCTGTCCTCTTGCCTCACGCTGCCTGCCCCACACGCTGTCTCCTGGCCTGATTCCGCAGTGTTGGCCGGTCCTTGGGCCACCTCCCAGGCGGCCGGCAGCCTCCGGCAGACGCTGCCTTCCACGGTGGTCCTGGCAGGAGAGCCGTCCCGCCACCACATTCCCAGAGCCGTGGCTGAGCCTCTGGCCTAGGTCTCCTGCCCGCTCTCTGGTAGCCTGAGGTCTGTGCGGGGCCACAGCCTGGGAAGCTGGTGCCCCCCACATGGTGTCCACACGGCCTTCTGAGCCTGGTGGCTGTCCTGAGCCACAAGAGATGACAGAATGCAGTGACGGGTGCCGTGCACAGCGCTCCTGCCACCCACTCGCAGGCCTGTGGGGGTGGGCCCGCTCCCCGGGCTCCCTGGGCAGGCGGGGCCGCAGCCTGGCTTGGTGGCTGAGGTGTGCCCACTGGGGTCGCAGGTGGACCTGCTCAGGCAGAGCCTCGGCAGCAAGCACCCGGAGCTGGAGATCAAGTCTGTGGACGGCTTCCAAGGCCGGGAGAAGGAGGCTGTGGTCCTGTCCTTCGTCAGGTCCAACAGGAAAGGTACGGGCCACCCCAGAGGCCTGTGGGGACAGCCAGAGTGAGTCGGGTCGCAGGGCGTGTGCTTTCTGCTTGTCCCCGCAGTGTGGCCCTCAAGCTCTTGAGCAAACCACCACCGCGGGAGGCTCAGGGAGGGCTCTAGAGGCCCCCTCGGGGTCAGCAGCGCCTGGGCAGCGGGAGGGGTCACGGGAGGTGTCAGCAGAGCTTCCCAGGAAGAGCCCCGTCAGCCTGGAGAGCGCGGTGTGTTCCAGGCGGAGGGAGCTGAGCGCGGTCAGCAGGTAGTGAGGAGGTGGCTGGGCTTCTGGGCGGGGAGGCCCCGGGCAGGTTTCTGTGTGGCCGTGTTCCTTGGTACCCACAGTGTGGCACCCGCCTGGGACCAGCTTTCCAGCGGCTTGGGGACCCGTCCTCTCTGGGGACCGTCCTCGGCTGTCCTGAGTCTGGCCTGGCAGCAGGAGCGTGGGTTGGAGCTCCTGGCCAGCCAGCAGCGTGGCAGGCTCCAGTCGATGCGTGAGGGCCGGCGAAGGATGCGCAGCTGCCGAGTGCCGGAATCGGGCTTCCCGACCGTCACTCAGAACCGGCCCTCCCTCCGCAGGTGAGGTGGGTTTCCTGGCCGAGGACCGGCGGATCAACGTGGCCGTCACCCGTGCACGCCGCCACGTGGCTGTGGTCTGTGATTCCCGCACTGTCAGCAACCACGCCTTCCTGAAGACGCTGGTGGACTACTTCACAGAGCACGGGGAGGTGCGCACAGCCTTCGAGTACCTCGGCGACCTCGTCCCCGAGAACTACTCCCACAAGGGTTCCCAGAGCCACAGCCATGCCAGGCCCCGGGGCCCCTCCTCAGCCGCGCTGCCTGGGCGTGGGCCAGAGGAGGGACGCCCGCAGGCTGCTGGCCGTGGCCGCAGAAGACAGGGCCCAAAGCCTGGGGGCCCTGAAGCCCGTCCCCAGCCCTGCCTCAACGGTGAGGGCCCGGGGGCCACGCCGGGCACAGGTGGCACCGAGCGCTTCAGGGCTGCGATCGTGGAGTTCCTGGCCAGCGAGGAGACGCAGCTTGAGTTCCCCGCGTCCCTGAGTTCTCACGACAGGCTGCGCATCCACCAGATCGCAGAGGAGCTGGGGCTGAGGCACGAGAGCGCCGGGGAGGGCAGGGCGCGGTGTGTCACTGTGCGCAAGGGCAGCCCTGCGGGGGCTGGTGGCAGAGCCCCCCGCCCCGCCTCCCCACCTGGGCAGCCCCTCGGGCAGCAGCACGGCCGGGCCCAGCCGGATCTGGAGGCGCTGCCCCTGGAGAGGCCTCAGAGGGAGAAGAGCGGCCAGGAGCAGCCAGCCAGGAAGGCGCAGCCTGCCGTGGGCATCGGGCTGCAGAAGGCTCCGGAGAGGAGGAAGAAGAAGGGTGAGTGGCGGCCGTGGAGAAGGCGGGCCGTGTCCCCGAGCACCCTGCCACCTTGGAAGGAGTTAAGGGCCCTGGTGGTGCTGCGCCCGTGATGCGTCTGTAGCCTGCCGGGCTCCCCTGGGGCAGTGGCCATCACAGGCACCTTCCTGTCCCCAGAGCCTCGTGCAGTGCCCAGCAGGTAGGGGCATGTGTGTGCTCACCACAGCAGGGAGTGGCGTGTGCGGTCCCCCTGGGGTCCTGAGGCAGTGGCAGGGCCTGGGGGGCCGTGCTCACCCACCGCCTCCCACCCTTGTGATGGGGTTGGAGCCTCGGTTGCCCAGAGCCCGAGGGCACTGTTCCCATCCGGCTTGCCAGGCCCTTCCACTGGGTGGCCTGGCCCCTGCCCTGGTCAGACGTGCACGGCACAGGCTTGTCACCTGGTTGGCACCTCTGGGGCCACCTGTCTCGGCCATGGCCTGTCAGCAGGGTCACCATGGGAGTCTCCGCCCTGCGGTCACTCAGTTCCCATGGGCAAAGCCGCCTGAGCTCACGTGGAGCAGGCGAGGCCACCTCTCAGGTCTGCATTGAGCAGCTCTGGACCTGGCTTTGTGCTCCTGACCTCCAGGCGGGCCTTCCCCAAGGGAAGAGACCCGTCTGCTGCGTAGCCTGACGGGGGTGTGGTCCTTGCCTGGACAGGAGGCGCCAGGCCTGCCGGGGGAGCCCTCGTGTCCACTGTGTTTCAAGGGTGTCCTGGGCAGCTGAGTCCACTCCAGAGCGCTGGCTGCTCCTTCAGGCTCCCACTTTGCCCAGACACAGGTGGCCCGAGCCGGCCACGGCCACCCGTTGGCCATCTGCACAGTGCCCGTGGTGTCGGGTGGCCCTGCGGTCCCACAGCTGTCCCAGGAGCTTCCGGCTGAGGAGGAGGGTGGGCGAGACGCCGGCCCCAGCAGGCCCTCTGCTCCCCAGCGGCCTGGACAGGCTCTCTTGCCGGGCACGTCCTGCATCTCCCAAGGACGCCTGTGCCATCGGCGGCGTCACAGGAGCAGGGAGCCCCAAGCCAAGTCAGTTCTGCGCCCTGGGAATGCAGGGGTCAGCGCTGTCCCTCCTGACCGGGTGGCCACTGGCCACAGTGAGCACAGCAGGGCCAACCTTGATAGCCCTGCCTCGGGGAGTCAGGGAAGGAGGTGGCTGAGGTGAGGGCAGCCCGAGGCCGGGCCTGGGGGTAAGGCCCTGGCTGGGGTCATGGCCTCCTCACTGTCCACCTCTGAGGCTGACCATCCTGCCTGGGAGCCTGGTAACTGGTGCACCTGCCTGTCGGAGTCGGGAGTGACGTGGGTGCAGGGCAGGGAGGCCGCCTAGTTGCCCAGAGCCCGGGGCCAGGGCTGGGTGTCCCCGAGCGGGGATGTGTCGTGGCACACGCATCCTGCAGGACTGTGGCGCCTGGGCCTCTCCACTGGTGTTTCTTCCCCTGCCGAGTGTCCAGGGTCTCCGGTGTGGCCACCTGTGCCTGTGCCATGGTCACCCTGCCGCCCGGTGTCGGCCCTGCATACTGGCCCGACATGGGTCATGGGGCCACTCCCTGTGGATAGGTTTCTGGGGAGGCCCTTTGGGGGCTCTGCACTGGCAGCATGTTCTGGAAGAATGGCCGCCTCCCACCCTGCAGCGTGGGCTGCGTGTGGCCGGAGCAGGGAGCCGCTGGCTCAGTGAGGAGCGAGGGCGGCGGGCCCTGCGGCCTGGACACGCGGGTCCCCTGGCAGGATGGGTGCGCTGTGCCAAAGCTGGACACAGGAGGCAGGCTCGGGTGGGAGAGGGGGCAGCTTTGCCCTGGTGCCCAGCGGGGGCCTCGGGTCCGCCTTCCTCGCTTGCCTCAGGGACCCGTTCTCCCCAGGCCGTGCGGCCCCAGCCACGCCTGCCGAGGAGGATTTTGACGCCCTGGTGTCGGCCGCCCTGAAGGCCGACAGCACCTGTGCCCTGGCCAAGTGCTCCGCCAGCGTCGTGACCCTGGGCCAGCTGTGCCAGCTCTGCAGCCGCCGCTACTGCCTCAGCCACCACCTGCCCGAGGTCTGGGCCCTCTGGGGGACGGCCAGACGCTCCCCGCTCCAGCTCCCCCGGCGCTTTCTTTAAAACGAAATCAGAGGGGGACTCAGATTTGTTGTGAGCACCTGGGGCCAGGAGGTCACGGGCCATCCCTGCTGAGTCACTGCCACACCAGTGGGAACTCTGGGCAGAGGATTGGCCCAGCGTCCTGGCTCCCGCAGTGGACAGGCTGCTTCAGTGGTGGGGAGGAGAGGTAGGATTGTGGTTCAGGGCCCGCGGTGGCCCTGGTGACCTTCCATCTATTCCTTGAGCTCAACTTGATGAGAAGGCCTGGGCCAGGCGTGGGGAGCAGGGGCCCGAGCAGGGGCCTGGGCAGGTCCTGAGGCTCTGGGCCTTGGGGGTCTGGGCGCGGGAACAGCACCGGGCTCGGCTCTGTGCTGAGCTTGATCAGGAGCCCCGGGGGCAGTGGGCCCCGACCAGACGTGGTCCGAGACTCCAGGAGAAATGGAGGCTGGAGGCCGGAGGCCATGGGAGGTGACTGCGGGATGCCTGCCCACACAGGGCCACCATCTTGTGTCCATGCACTCTGACGCGCCCCCTGCTGCCAGCTCCCCGCAGCTTGTAGCCTCCAGGGTGAAGGACAAACCTTTGGGAAGCGGGAGCCTGTCCAGGGCCTCACAGGGGCAACTGAGGTCCCCAGGCCCTTGGGCAGCAGGTCCGCAGGCTCCTGTCCCCTCTGCCCACCCTGATGTTCATGTCCTCGCCAGGTCCATGGCTGTGGCGAGAAGGCCCGCGCCCACGCCCGACAGAGAATCAGCCGTGAGGGAGTCCTCTACGCAGGCAGCGGGACCAAGGACAGGTCCCTGGATCCAGCCAAGAGGGCTCAGCTCCAGAGGAAGCTGGATAAGAAGCTGGGGGAGCTCAGCAGCCAGAGGACGAGCAGGAGGAAGGAGAAGGGGACGTGACAGGCCCGCGCTCCGAGGCCCCCGGCTGGGCAGGGAGAGGGCCGTGGGGGGCGGCTTGGTGTAAACATGGACGCCAGGGATGAGCGTCCCCTGCAGGTGGGGACAGCGCCTGGGGACGGCAGTGTGCAGGCCTTCCTGGGTTTGACCTGGGGCGGGGCTGGGACAGCTGTGTGTCCCTTAAGTGACTTTCACTGTCGGGCTGGCGGCTTCAGTGCTGGGCGGATCTGGAGAGGCCAGTGTCTGGCTGTGTCCATGCAGCTGACGGCAAGGCCCTTTCGCCTGCCCTCTGTTCCCTGCGGCTGCAGTGACCCGTGTCCCTTCAGGACAGCAGACAGCCTGCAGTCTGGGGGCCCCTGTCTGGTGAGGGACTTCCTGCCCTTCTGTCCTTGGGTTGGGACTGGGTGAAATGGGGTCCTGGGAGGGCCATCCCAGAGCCCCAGCGCTGCTGACGCCCTTGGGTCCCGCCCTCTGGCACCTGTTCTCTGCCAGCTGTTTGACTTGCGAGAACCTCACTGGGTGTATTTAGACCCAGATTTTTGTTTCAAAGGCATATAAGTTATTTAAAAAGGAAATAAAGACACATGCCTCTTGCCAGCACGTCCGCGTGTCTGAGGTGGCTTCTTCCTGGCTCAGACGTCACCATCCTGGACTGGAGTGAGCCGACCACACCTCGAGCAGGTGTGGGTGACCCCAGGCAGGTGGGCCGTGCTGGGAAAGTCGAGCTTTGAAGAGCCTTGAGGAAACCGCCCCGTGGGCGGGAGGACTGGCCCCGTGAGGCTCCGCCTCCTCTGATGGGCCCACCCCTCCCTAGTGCCCTGAGCGTCCCCGCCCTCAGGGAAGCGGCCTCCCCAGGACATCGAGGGCCGTCAAAGCCTGCGGGTTGTTGCCGTGCCCTTCTCCCCGGTGCCACTTGAGCACCTCCTCCAGGTCCCTCCCTGCCAGGTCACTCGCTGTGGCCACTCTGCTCCTGCTAGTGCGGGCCACCCTCTCCACCCTGCGCAGGCCCGGTGGCCCAACTGCCCCACCCCCCTTGCCTTCCTGGCTGCCTCCCAAGTGCTCTGCACTGAGTTGTCCAGGAGAGGGGTCGCCGCCTTCAGGATGAACCCGGGTACTGGCCGCTGGGCTGCGCTCGTCCTTGGAATGTTTTGAGACAGGGTCTTGCTGAGTTGCCCGCTGGCCTCCAGCCTGGGGCCGTCCTCAGCCTCTGCGTGGCTGGGATCTCAGGTGCACCGTGCCCAGCTCCCTCATCACGCCTGGTATTCAAGTGGCTTCAGTGAGCCCAGACCCAGGACTGGGAGCTGCGTGCCGGAGGCTCACGGTGCCACCTGTCCCTGGATGGGAGACCGGTCTGCACAGGTGCTTCAGAGGCAGGCGGTGCCCGTCTTGAGGCCTCAGTGCAGGGCTGTGGGTGCACTGGGGTGGGAGGGGCCCATTGGAGGGGGTGCTGGCTGTGGGTGCACAGGGTGGGAGGGGCCCATTGGAGGGGGTGCTGGCTGTGGGTGCACAGGGTGGGAGGGGCCCATTGGAGGGGGTGCTGGCTGTGGGTGCACTGGGGTGGGAGGGGCCCATTGGAGGGGGTGCTGGCTGTGGGTGCACAGGGGTGGGAGGGGCCCATTGGAGGGGGTGCTGGTGTGGGGTGCACAGGGTGGGAGGGGCCCCATTGGAAGTGGGTGCACAGGTGGGAGGGGCCCCATTGGAAGTGGGTGCACAGGTGGGAGGGGCCCGCCTGCTTGCTGGGGTGCAGACTCTCACTCTCCCATCTGAACCTGGGAGGCTGTGCATCCTCAGCTTGAGGGTCACATCACCTTCTGGCCACAGTGAGATCAGGCCCAGGGGTGGGTCCAGATCCAGAGGGCCAGTGAGCAGGTCCACAGTGCGGTGCACTCGGGGATGCGGAAGGATGGCTCTTCTGTGGAGACGGCTGGCAGCCAGCCACCCTCCCTGGGGATGCCCATCTGTGGGAGGGAAGGACTCCAAAGAGAAACATCCAAAAATGAGGGCCCTGAAGCAGGGCGGGCGAGGTCCCCCTCTGGAGCTGCTGAGGACCAAGGAAAGGGGAGAATGGAAGCACGTGGTGCGTCCCTCACGGCTCAGGAGGAGCCGCGGTCACAGCAAGGCCCTGTGGCCGTCATGCCACCTGCCCCACTCAGGCACTGTCCCTCACCACTGGCCGCTGCCCATGCGTGGCTGACGCTAGTTCAGGTGTGGGAGCCCAGGGGCCATGACAGGAGCCTGTCCTTGCTGGCCAGGATCGCCACAGGAAGGTGCTGGTGTTGGTGACTTGAGCAGTGTCCTGGTGTGGTCAGGTCAGCCCCAGGAGTAAGACCCTCTCCTGGCCAGCACCACGACCTTGGGACAGTGGCCAGCAGCCCGCAGCCCCTTCAGAGGGAGTGGGTTGCCTGGGCTCCACAGAGGTGAGGGTCCCTGGGGACTCGTGCCCTTGTGTCCCCTTGGTGGTGAGGGGTCGTGAGCACAGTTGCAGCCGCTGGCTTCAGAGCTGGACTTCCCAGGTTTCCTCGTTTGCAGAAGGGGCGGCAACAGGACCATCCTGTGTGTGGTTTTGAAGATTAAGAAGTCACGTGCAAAGGCCCTGTGACGTGCCCCTCATCCTGCAAAGCTGCGGTGACTCTGAAGTGTGGGCTCGTGGTGAACCACCAGGTGTGGCAGTGTGGCTGTGGCCAGGCGCCCAGGGCCCGCAGGCTCCTGTGGAAGGGCCCAGCCTGGCAGCGGCCCCCGCCGTGTCTACCTTGGGCGCTGCCCAGAGGCTCGGCCCGAGGGGGCTGCCGGGCTGCTGGGAGGTCTCGGCCCACGTCACAGCCTTGGCACTGCGGAGCAGCTTCGTTCTGAGCCAGGGGCATGGCAGGAGCACAGCCTTATTTGGTCTGGAAACTTCTGTGAGTGGAGAAGTGCACTGGGGAGCAGCTCTCACGGGCGGGCAGCTGGGTGGCCAGCCCTTTGTGTCCCAGGACACGCTGTCCAGTCCTGCCTCTCTGTTGGCCGCCTGCCCCGTCCAGCAGCCAGCGCCTCTCCACGGACCGTGGCTGCTCTCCGTGGGGGGCAGCCCCCTGAGGCTCAGCCCCACCCTGTGAGAGGCAGTGCGGCGACATCCCGCCCAGGGCTCCCGGTGCCACGCTGGCCACCCTCCGTGGTCTGGGTCCCCTCCTTGGTGTGTGGTGCCGTGGCCTGGAGTGCGCTGGCCAGGTGGCACCCTGCTCGTGGTCAGGGCCTGTCCTGCCGCCGTGGCGCTGCGTGCTCCCTGGGCGTGGAGGGCCCGGGGCTACCATGGGCAGCCGCCGTGGGCATCCGCCCTCGGCATCCGCCCTCATGCACAGGTGTGGACGCGGCCCTCTGCGCTTTCCCTGGATGGGCCCTGGGTGGGCATTTCTGGGTCCCCTGGAGACCTTGTGCGTTTGTTTAGGAAGCGGTGAGGTTTCCGGAGCTGCTGTGCCATCTTCCCTCCTGCCGGCCCAGCGGGGAGGCCACTCCCCTGCACCGCCAGCCTTGGCTGCGTCTCACTGTGGCCGCCACGGCCATGCATGGGCCTATGGGCGCTAGTTTGAGCTTGCGTTTCCTTGAAGACCGGGAGGGCTCCCCGCCCGCCTCCTTGGGTGGAGGTCTGCTGGGTCTCCTCCCTCTGGCAGCGACATGAGTCGATGCTTCACTGTGGGGGTCCCGAGCCCCGGCCCAGGCGCCCTGCCTCTGTTGCCGAGATGCTTCTCCCTGCGCCCTGGGCCACAGCCTCTTGTCCGCTGTTGGTGCACTCGGTCGTCTCCCCGGCTCGGCTTCTGTCTCCATTTGATGTGTACTTGGGGGACAAGAGCGGCCTCCCAGCTCTTCCTCCAGGCCGTGCCCTCGTGCAGCTCCGAGAGCCGGCCCTCTGTGTCTTTCCTGGGCTCCTGCAGGTTGGCTGTCCGTCTGGCCTCCCGTCTGTCCGAGGCTGGCGCGTGGTGCCTCTCCCCTTGGATGCCGGCGTGGCACCGCCTGTTGAGGACGGCCGTTCTCCACTGAGTCACGGGGCGGCTGTCGGCTCACAGTCGAGCTCCAGGTCCAGATTCCTGACGTCGCCCACTGAAGTGTGTCCGCCTGATGCCACAGGCTCCCCGGAGCCCAGCCCTCGTGTGGAGGCGGCTCCCGCAGGGGCACCGAGACAACATCGCAGGCCCCCACCCCACCTCGCCAGCTGTCCCCAGCCGTGCACAAGGTGCGCAAGAGCTTCCGGAGCAGGTGGCCCCACTCACAGGAGGAACCCCGGCCCCAGAGCCAGGCAGAAGCCCAGCAGCCAGGGGAGGGGGCTGCGGCCTGCTGGGATCCTGGCCTGGTCAGCCGCAGGGCCGCTGGGGTGCTGGCCAGGCTCGGCATGGAGTGGGACGCAGAGCGGCTCTGACTCACCCGGGTGGAGCGCTGTGCCGTTGCCATGGCTGCAAAACACGCCAGACTCCACAGCACAAAGGCCATTGACCAGCCCGTGGGCTCTGTGCTCAGCAGCGTGGGCAGCTCGGGACACAAGACTCAGGGGCTGGCAGCTGCTTCCAGGAGGGGCCGACGTGGAGCTGCTGAGGGGCCAGGCAGCCCGTCTCCAGCAGGACCACGTCCGCTCAGCTCTGCCTGCGGCCCCCCGAGGGGGCTCTGCTCTGGACGCCACGCCGAGCCACACTCCTGGCCTCAGGGCTTGGAGGCCAGTTACTGCTGGTGACGTGATGGTGTCGATGGGCAGCTTTGACTCCTGTACCTGTTCCCACAGGATACTTAATATGTCATGCTCGCCACGCCCAGAGCAGAGTGCCCATTGCCCTGGGTGGTGGACGGATGGTGCCCCCACGCGTCCTTGTCCTGCTCCTGTGAAAGTGACCTTACTGGGAAAAGCACCTGCTTCTGGATCTTGAGGTCACTTCCTGGGGGCCCTGTGTCCAGTGACAAGTGTCTTTACAGGAGGCACAGGGAGGAGAGGCCGTGTGAAGACAGAGGCAGAGGTCGGGGACCAGGCCACAAGCCAGGGAGCGCAGAGCAGTCGGGAGCTGAGGCTGGGGAAGGTCCCACAGCGCCTCCGCCTCGAGGCCCACTGTGTGGCCGTGGCCCAGGAACACCATCCCGTCTGCAGCCGTCCCGCTGTCCTGGTCCCCAGTGAGCGTCCTGCACACCTGCTTCCTCTTGGCCCCTCCCCAGCCTGCAGGCCCCCTCGCTCTGCCCTGGCCCAGCCTCCCCCATCCCCTCGCCACGTTGGCCACCGCCTGGGCGCCCGCTGCTGCAGACCCATTTCCTCTGCCGCTCTGAAGTTGGCCAAGACCCTGCAAACCAGGTCCCAGGCTCCTGCACCTCCAGAGGGGGCCTGGAGGTGGCAGGAACACCCGGTCTGTGCCTTCCTGTCCCCTCCTCTCCCACAGTGGGTTGGCCCCCTCATGGACTTCTGGTGCTGCCAGGCCTTGGGGCCTCCAGGGCCCCTCCTGAGGCTGCGCTCAGGGCTGTGCGTCTGGGAACCAACTGCCCCTCCTCCCTCCCAGGCTCCCATGTGGGCCTCCCTCCCTGAGGTGCCCTGAGCCAGCCTGACCTGACCTACCTGGTGGATGGGCGGAGTGCCAGCTCCCGCGATTCCCAGTGGCGCAGTCAGAGGGCTCCTTGGAAATGCAGCCAAGTTCCTGGACTGCACCCTCCTGCACCCTGCCCGGGGCGGGTCTGCCCTGCAGGGAAAGGGACCCTGCAGCTCCAGGCGAAGTTTGCAAAGTGGGACAGGAAACCACGTGGCCCCGTCACCACATCGCCACCCTCGGCCCAGGGCACTTCAGAGTGTGGTGCCCAGGACGCTTCCCTTTCTCTCCCCAGTGCCAGGGATTGAACCCTGGGGCACTTTACCACCAAACCAAACCCCCAACCCTTTTTGTTTTACTTTGAGCAAGGTCTCTCTATGTTGCTGAGGCTGGCCTCAATCCTACAATCCTCCTGCCTCAGCCTCCCGAGTCACTGGGATCACAGTGTGGCCAACCACACCTGGCTTCCTCTGCTGGGGAGGGACCCCAGGGCCTCTAGCGTGCTGGGCAGGGGCTCTCCCTCTGAGCTGCGCCCCCAGCCCCGTGTTCCTTCCCACCAGGGGTCCCGTCCGTGGGTGGGCTGTGAGGTCAGGATGGGAGCGGGGGCAGTGTTTGTGTGGGGTCTGCGTGCGGCACCTGACGGCAAAAGCTCAGCCGCCGTCTCCACCTCCCAGCGCCACTTCTCTGCAGGGAGAAGGCTCGCGACCCTCCCTCCCAGCTGTTCCGCAGTCCCCCCAGATTGCTGCCAGCTGTGGTCACCTGCCTGCCACAGAGCCCAGGAGTCCTGTCCCCTGGCTGGCTGTGGTCAACCTGAACCCGCCTGCTGCAGAGCCCCGGAGCCCTGGTCGTCCTCCCGTGGCTGCTCCTCCTCCCTGGCTGCTCCTCCTCCCCTGGCTGCTCCTCCTCCCGTAGCTGCTCTTCCTCCCTGGCTGCTTCTCCTCCCCTGGCTGATCTTCCTCCTGTGGCTGCTCCTCCTCCCTGGCTGCTCCTCCTCCCCTGGCTGATCTTCCTCCTGTGGCTGCTCCTCCTCCCTGGCTGCTCCTTCTCCCCTGGCTGCTCCTCCTCCCT
>JAJEJO010042008.1:0-41463 GCA_020662805.1 Glaucomys volans | reverse complement strand
AAATTCTGTGCGTTTGTTGTCCTGTAGGCTTCTTGTAATTGATTTTCCATCTCATTCATCAGTTTTGGGAAATTTTCTGATATTATTTCATTGAACACATTATTCATACCGTTGGTTTGTATCTCTGTGCCTTCCTCAGTCCCAGAAACTCTTAATTTTGGTCTTTTCATGATGTCCCATATTTCTTGGAGGTTTCATTCATGATTCCTAACCATCTTCTCTGCTTGTTTGACTTTGTTTTCAAGATTAAATATTTTGTCTTCATTGTCTGAGGTTCTGTCTTCCAAGTGGTCTATCCTGTTAATTATGCTTTCTATTGAGTTTTTAACTTGGTTGATTGTTTCCTTCATTTCCTTGTTTCCTTCAAGGATTTCTGTTTCTTTTTTTCTCAGAACTTCTATCTCTTTATTGAAATGATTTTTTGCTTCCTGCAATTGCTCTATTAGCTGATTGTTCATAGCCTGAATCTGCTCTCTTGTCACATCATTCTTTTCTCGGATCATTTTAATTGTGAACATTCTGAACTCCCTTTCTGTCATTCCTTCTACCATGCTGTCTTTGGGTTCTCTTGATGTATCATCTAGGTTTTTTTGGGACACTTTCTTTCCGTGTTTTCTCATGCTGCTCATGTATCTTCCCCTCTAGTAGTGCAAATCAGAGGGATTGCAATTTCCCTGTAAAGACTTAAGGTGTCCCTGCAGATTTCCAGTAACTCACCAGATGTTTGAGAGGTGCTTGATCAAGTAGTCAACCAAGATAGCTGCTGTCCCACTACCTCCAGGTTGGGAATGATCAATGCTTCTGGGCAGAGGCAACCAGGAGACGCAGCACCGTGGCCCTGAGGGAAGGCCCGAGCTCAGCTCCAAAGGCTCAGGCAGCTGAAGATGGTCTCTCTCCACCAGGGAAGCTGCAGAATGGCGCCGAAGGGCCCAAACTCCTCTCTGGAGCCGGCAACCAGCTCCGCTCCCGGCCAGATCTCACCCGGAGCCGCAGCACTGTGTCCCCGCGGGAAGGCCTAAGCTTAGCTCCGAGGACTCAGGCAGCTGAAGATGGTCTCTCTCCGCCAGGGAAGCTGCAGAATGGCTTGCTGACTGGTGCAGGAGCCTGGCCAGTGACTCTGAAGCTGCTACCAGGGACCCACACTCACTTAGTGGCTGGCGCAGGCCCAGGTCGGTGACTCCAAAGCAGCTGCAGGGTCCGGCGCTCCCGGGTGGTAGCTGCCTGCAGAGTTGGTTCCGGAGCGGCCACTGGGGACCCCTTATATGTGATTTGAATATAAAATCTCATTGAGAGCCATATTCCTGCTGTGTGAATCCCGAGCAAGTAGGAATCCACGGAGCAAGTAGGAATGCAGCCTTCCTCTAGCCCACCATCTTGAATCCCCCTGATTTCCCCTTTAAGGTGAAGTATTGGAAACCTGCAGGGATGCTATTGGCCTATAGGAGAGAAACTGCAATACCTCAGATCCACACTGCTAGAGGGGAAGATACAAGAACAGCATGAAAAAACAAGGAAAGAAAGAGCCCCAAACAAACCAATATGCTATATTAATATAATCCATTGATAGCATACAAGAAGAAATGTCAGAAAGGGAGTTGAGAATGTACAAAATTAAAATGATCTGTGAAGTAAAGGATGATGTAAGAGAGCAAATGCAAGCAATACATGATCACTTCACTTCAATAAACTGTTAAAAGAGCAAATATAGGAAGCAAAGGATCTTTTCAATAAAGAAACACAGATTCTGATAAAAAGCCAAAAGAAAATCCTTGAAATGAAGGAAACAATAAACCAAATTAAAAATTCATTAGAAAGCATCACAAACAAACTAGATCACTTGGATGACAGAACCTGGACAATGAAAATACAAAATATTTAATCTTGAAAATAAAGTTGACCACACAGAGAAGATAGTAAGAAACTATGAACAGAACCTCCAGGAATTATGGGATAACATGAAATGACCAAATTTAAGAATTACTGGGATTGAGGAAGTCACAGAGATACAAACCAAAGGAATGAACAATCTATTCAATGAAATGATATCAGAAAATTTCCCAAACCTGAGAATAAAATGAAAAACCAAATTCAAGAGACTTAGAGCCATATCAAGGGATATTATAATGAAAATGCCCAACATTCAAAACAATGATAGAATCTTAAAGGCTGTGAGAGAAAAGTATCAGATTACATGTAAGGGGAAACAATATGGATATCAGTAGATTTCTCAGCCCTGACCCTAAAAGCTAGGAGGGCCTGGAACAACATGTTTCAAGCTCTGAAAGAACAAGGATGCTAAACAAGAATCTTATACCTAGCAAAACTAACCTTCAGATTTGAGGACAAAATAAAATCCTTCCAATGATAAAGAAGGTAAAATAATTTACAAATAGAAAGCCTGCACTCCAGAACATTCTCAGCAAAATAGTCCATGAAGAAGAAATAAAAAACAACAATGAAAGTCAGCAAAGGGAGGAGTTCACTAAAGGAATAGTCAATCAAAGTAGAAACCAAGTCAAGTTACAAACCAAAAACAAAATAAAAAGACCAATAAAACAAATCATATCTCAATTATAACCCTGAATGTTAATGGCCTAAACTCATTATTCAAAAGACATAGACTGGCAAATTGGATTTAGAAAAAGAACCCACAATATGCTCACTTCAAGAGACTCATCTCATAAGAAAACACATTCACAGACTGAAGGGGAAAGGAAGGGAAAAAAGATGTCATGGCCACAAACATTAAAAAAGCAGGAGTTTCCATCCTCATATTAGATAAAGTGGACTTCAAGCCAAAGTTAGTCAGAAGGTAGAAGGAAGGATATTTCATTGTGTTTAAGGGAAACATAAATTAGTAGGACATAACAATTATAAATGTTTATGCCCCAAACACTGGAACATCTGTGTATATCAAACAAACCCTTCTCAAATTCAGGAATCAAAGAGACCACAACACAATAATACTGGGTGATTTAAACACACCTCACTCACTGCTGGATAGATCTTCCAAACAAAACTGAAAAAAACAAAAAACATAGAACTCTATAACACAATCAATAATTTAGACTTAATAGACATATATAGAATATTCTATCCATCAACAAGTGAACACACAGTCTTCTCAGCAGCACATGGATCCTTCTCTAACATAGACCATATGTTATGCCAAACTACACTTAGCAAATAGAAAATAAAATAGATACTACCTTGTATTCTATCAGATCATAATGGAATGGATTAGAAAACAATGATAAAATAAAAAATAGAAACTACTCCAACAAATGGACACTAAAAAATAATCTATTGAATGATGAATGGATAGCAGAAGACATCGGGGAGGAGATTAAAAAAATTCTGAGAAGTAAACAATAACAATGATACAACATATCAAAACCTCTAGGACACTATGAAAACAGTACTAAGAGGAAAATTCATAGCACACAACACTTTCAAGAAAAGAATGAAAAGTCAACAAATGAAAGACCTCACATTACAGCTCAAAGTCCTAAAAAAAGAACAACAGATCAACACCAAAAGTGGAGAAAACAGGAAATAATTAAAATCAGAGCTGAAATCAATGAAATTAAAACATGAGAAACAATTCAAAAAATTGGCAAAACAAAAAGTTGGTTCTTTGAAAAAATAAAATCAATAAACCCTTAGCCGCACTAATGAAGGGGAGAGAGAAAACACAAACTACGAAAACTCATGATGAAAAAGGAAACATCATGACAGGCACTACTGAAATACAAAACATAATTAGAAGCTATTTTGAAAATCTATACCCCCAAGAAATAGAAAATCTCGAAGACATCAACAGATTTCTGGGGATATATGATCCACCCAAACCGAATCAGAAGGACATACACAACTTCAACAGATCAATTTCAAGCAATAAAATAAAAGACACCATTAAAAGCCCACCAAACAAGAGAAGTCCAGGATCAGACAGATTCTCAGCCAAGTTCTACAAGACCTTCAAATAAGAGCTAATTCCAATATTCTTCAAAGTATTCCATGAAATACAAAAGAAGGCAACCCTTCCAAGCTCATTCTATGAAGCTAGTATCACCCTGATAGCAAAACAGACAAAGACACATCAAGGAAAGAAAACTTCAGACCAATATCCCTGATGAACATAAATGCAAATATTCTTAACAAAATTTGGGAGAATCACATACAAAAACATATTTAAAAGATAGTGCACCATGATCAAGTGGGCTTCATCCCAGGGATGCAATGTTGGTTCAACATCCAGAAATCAATAAAGGTAATTCAGCACATCAACAGATTCAAGTTAAGAAGCATATGATTATTTCAATAGCAGAAAAATCATTTGATAAAACACAACATCCCTTCATTCTCAATACACCACAAAAAATAGGGATAGTAGGGACATATGTCAAAGTTGTAAAGGTTAACTATGCTAAGCCCAAGGCCAGCATCAATCTAAATGGAGAAAAACTGAGTATTAGAGTATTCCCTCTAAAAACTGGAGCAAGACAGGTATATGCTCTTTCATCACTTCTATTCAACATCCTCCTTGAAACTCTAGCCAGAGCAATTAGACAGACAAAGAAATTAAAGGGATATGAATAGGAAAAGAAGAACTCAAACTATCACTATTTGCCAACGACATGATTCTATATTTAGAGAATTCAAAAAATTCCACCAGAAAACTTCTTGTACTCATAAATGAATTCAACAATGTAGCAGGATATAAAATCGAATGCATTCCTATTCATAAGTGATAAATTCTCTGAAAGAGAAATTAGGAAAACTACTCCATTCATAATACTCTCAAAAAATAAAATAAAATTGGGAATCAATCTAACAAAAGTGGTGAAAGACCTCCACAATGAAACCTACAGAACACTAAAGAAAGAAATATAAGAAAACCTTAGAAGATGGAAAGTTCTCCCATGTTCTTGGATAGGCAGAATTAATATTGTCAAAATGGCCATTCTACCAAAAGTGCTATACAGCACTATTCAATGCAATGTACCTCATAGAAATAGAGAAAGCAATGATGAAATTCATTTGGAAGAATAAGAGTTCCAGAGTAGCCAAAGCAATCCATATCAGGAAGAGTAAAGCAGGAGGTATCCCAATACCAGACACTTAAACTATACTACAGAACATAGTAACAAAAATGGCATGGTATTGGCACCAAAATAGACAGGTAGACCTGTGGTACAGAATAGAGGACACAGAGACAAACCCACATAAATACAGTTATCTCATACTAGACAAATGAGCCAAAAGGATACAATGGAGAAAAGATAGCCTCTTCAACAATTAGTATTGGAAAAACTGGAAATCCATATGCAGCAAAATGAAATCAAACCTCTATCTCACCCTGCACTAAACTCAACTGAAAATGGATCAAGGACCTAGGAATTAGACCAGAGACCCTGCACCAAGTAGAAGAAAGAGTAGGCCCAAATCTTCATCATGTCTTAGGACCAGACTCTCCTAACAAGACTCCTAAAGACCAAGAAATAAATCAAGAAACAATAAATGCAATGGACTCAAACTAAATAGCTTTTTCTCATCGAAGGAAGAAATAATATGAAGAGCAAGCCTACAGACTGGGAGAAAATCTTTACCACACACACTTCAGATGGAGCACTAATCTCCAAGATTCATAAAGAACTCAAAACACATAACACCAAAAAACAAATAACCCAATCAATAAATGGGTTAAGGAACTGATCAGACACTTCACAGCAGAAGATATACAAGTGATGAACAAATATATGAAAAAATGTTCAACATCTCTAATAATAAGAGAAACGCAAGTCAAAACCACTCTAAGATTTCATCTCACTCCAATTAGAATGACTATTATCAAGAATATAAGCAACAATAATTGTTGTGGAGGATGTGGGGAAAAAGATACTCATACATTGCTGGTGGGATTCCACACTGGTACATCCACTCTGAAAAGCAGTATTGAGACTGTGTAGAAAATTTGGAATAGAACCTGTACTTGACCCAGCTATCCCACTCCTGGGCCCATAACCAAAGGACTTAAAATCAGCAAAATACAGTGATGCAGCCACAGCTATGTTTATAGCAGCTCAATTCACAATAGCTACATTTCCTTCAATACATGAAGGAATAAAGAAACTGTGGTATATATATACACAATGGAATATTATTCAGTCATAAAGGAGAATAAAATTATGTATGGCATTTGCAGGTAAATGGATAGAGTTGGAGAATATTATGCTAAGTGAGATAAGCCAGTCCCCAAAACCAAAGGTCAAATATTTTCTCTGATTAGTGGATGCTGATACATAACAGGAATGAGGGTGGGGGTAAAGGGAGAATGGAGGAGCTTTGGTTTGGCAGAGGGGAATGAGAGGAGAGGAGGGGCAGGGTGTGGGAAAGATGGTGGAATGAGACAGACATCATTACCCTATGTACATAAACAATTGCATGAATGGTGTGACATCATGTTCAATCAGAGAACTGAAAAGCTGTACTCACTTATGTGTACAATGAATCCAAATGCATTCTGCTGTCAGGTATAACAAAATAGAACAAATAAAAAAATAACTCAGCTAGTAAAAAGAAAAACACTGATATATACCCAAATATGGTTGAAACTCACAAGTTTCATGCCAATCAAGGTTTTTCATTCTCACTAATGACATTTTGGAATAAAAACTTGCTCATTGTCTGGGATTATCCTGTGCATTTTTAAATGCCAAGGATTACACTTGGCCACTACCTATCAGATGCCAGCAATATCACAACCCCACACCTTAGCCTTCCTCACAACCCTGTCATGATGAAGCAAACTCCTTGTAAAATTAAGAGCCACTTTAAATGTTAAGGTCAACTCCCTCACACTGAAAGCAGCCCAGCCCCCTTGCCTGAGGGATGGCAAAGAGCTGACAATAGGAACGGCACCCATGTCCTGGTCTGATGCCACAGACCTGGTCTATGTCTTTCCACAGGATATCAACCTGCATGTGCATATTTCATACTTGTTGCCTCATGTCGCTGTCTCTCATAAAAGATTTTCTGGCCCTTCAGTTTTCCAAATTTGGAAATTTGAAACATGTAGCCTCCTTCTTCTATCTTCCTTCAAATCTGACTTTGAATAAAACCTATTTTCCTGCTAATTGAACTCTAGGCATTTGCTATAGAGTCTGCATCAGCCTCTGCCTGGTGTAGTTCTGGGAGGTAACAGTAACCATTAAAAAATGGTTCCAAATATTACCAAACATTCCCTGGGAGGCAAAATTCACTTCTAGTTGAGCACTATTGGGTAAAACAAAAGTAGCCAAACAAAAATGACTACATGCTTTCTTTTCCACATAGGTAAGTATTGCTGCAAACTTCCCTTACTACTGCTTTTTCTGTATCACTAATGCTTTGGCAAGTGTTGGTTCAATCTTCATTTGTTTATAACTTTTAAAATATCCCTTTGATTTCCACATTGACCCCATTGTTTGTTCAAGAGCATCTTGTTTAATTGCCACAAATTTGCATGATCTCTAAAGTCCCTCTTGCATGATTTTTAGTTTTATTCCATGTTGGTCAGAGACGCATGGCATATATAATTTCAATTTTTAAAAATTTGTTGAGACCTGTTTTGTGATAAAAAGAATTATGGAGAATGTTTTGTGTACTTATGAGAAAAACATGTATTCTACAGTCATTGGATGAAATAGTTGGTAAATGTCTTTTATGTTCATTTGGTCAATGGATAAGTCTAATTCCAATATTTATTGTTAATTTTTTTATCTAGATGACATGTCCATTGCTGAAAGTGAAGTGTTGAGGTCCCCAACTATTAGCATATTGTAATCTGTCTCACTTTAGATCTAATAATGTTCACTTAACACAATTGAGTGCTTTAACATTGAGTACATACCCATTTACAATTATTTTTCTTATTGAACTGATTCCTTTGTCATTAGTGAGTTAACATCTTTCTTTTTGTAGGTTTTTACTTAAAGTCTATTTTATGTGACCCAGGTCCAACTTCTCACTGGCTTCTATTTGCATGGTATGTCTTTTTTCATCCCTTTGCTTTGTCTGTGTGCATCTTTACTGGTTAAGTCAGCTTCTTCTTATAGGTAATATATCAGTGGGTCATTTTTTATCCAAATTTTAAATTGGGGGATATAACCAATTTACATTGAAGTTTATTGTTGATAAATACGTACTCTTATCACTTTGTTAATTTTTTCTGGTTGTTTTATATATCCTTTGTTCCTTTCTTTCTCTCTTATTATCTTTGTGTGCTTTATTTAGCTTTTCATTGCTATAATGGAAATATCTGACAAGAGCAACTGAGAGGGGGAAAAGCTTATTTAGGGTTCATGATTTCTGAGTCTTGTACATAGATGACTAACTCCATCTCTCTGTCCCAAGGTGAGGCAGCACATCATGAAGGAAGAGTCCAGCCAAGAAAGCTACTCAGCTCATGGTGAGGTCAAGAAGCAGAGAGAAAGAGAGGAAGGACCACGGAGAAGATATACCTTTCCAAGGCACCCCTCCCAATGACCCATCTTCCCCAGTCATGCCTCACTTGCTTATAGTTACCACCCAGTTAATCCATTCAAACTAAGAGGGACTGATTAGGTTACAGGTCTCACAATCCTAGCATTCCACCTAAGAAATTTTCTATATTAAATAGGATTCTTGGTGGAAACTTCATGTCCAAACCACAATATTCTGCCCCTGATCCCCCAAAGTTCATGTGTTTCTCACAATGAAAAATTCATTTAGTTCATCACCAAGAATCCCATAGTCTTAACAGTTCCATTGCCTGAACATCCAAATTCAAATTCTCCTCTGAGACTCAAGGCAAATTCTTGGCAGTGATCCCCCGTAACAATCAAAAGCAAGTTACATATACCCAATATAAAGTGGCACAGAGTAAATATTCCTATTCCAAAAAAGGAGGAAATGGGACATAGAAAGAAGGGATGGGAACAAAACAATGCCAAAACCCAGATAGGCAAACAGGTACCTCAAAACTGCAAACAGAATCTAGGATATAAGGCCACAAAATGTAGTCTCCAAAGGGCTAGAGCAGCACCAACCCTTAACCTTGTTGCAGTGTGTATAAACTCTATGTTAGCCCTGGCTCTCTACACAGCCAGCAGTTTTTCCTAACTGACTGTCCATGTTACTGACATCTCTTAATTTCTGGAGTCTTCATTCAAGATTTGGCTTCATCTTTACAACTTCATGCATCATTTTCTCAGGGGAAGCTGCTGACCCTGCTACACTTTGCTTGGTCTCACAGATCTTCTCTTCAAATCTCAGTGGAAACCTCCCTGACCCCTTAACTCAAGCATTCTGCATTCCTGGTGAACCAGCACCACATAGATCATGCTAAATTCTGCCACAAGTGTGTATAAAATCTGAGTCTCCTGGAATAAAGATCGCAGTGGTCCCTGAGTATCTGAATGTCTCAACATTATGAAAAAACTTCCTAGGCACCTGTGTGCTAGCAGGGTGTCCCCACAATCTTTTCTCGAAGGAATTTTCCATTCTATATGCTTGAGTCTTCAGTGGGAGTGGTCTTTCAAATTCCTAGGTGTCCTCAAAGCATCTTTCCTAATGTCTCTGTTCAAAGTATTTAGCATCTCTTTAGTGACTGTAATCTCTTTGACAAACACACTTTCATTGACTCAAGTGTGGGGAGCATTTTTCTGGTCAAACTTCAAGTTTTTAAAATCCTTTAGCCCTGCTTTCTGCTCCTGATTCTCATAGTAAAGTTGGCTAAAAGCTTCCAGCAATATCCATGCCACTGACTGAATGTGTGTGCTGCTGAAATTTCCTCCACAAGATTAATTAGTCCATCACTTTAAAACTCTATCTCACACAATCTCAGGACATGGGGAAAATGTACACTTCTTTGCTAGAAATAAACAAGAGTGATCTAGTCTAATTCCCAACAGAATCTTCATTTACCTCTGAAAACTCATGATCAGAGTCCACATTACTATCAGCAACCTGGTTTTCTGAGCTTGCACCAGAATCACCCATTAAATTGCACTTACCAGCTTCTTTTTTAGGTTGATTTTCATTGCTGTGACCAAAATGCCTAACAAGAACAACTTAGAGGAGGAAAAGTTGACTTGGAGATCATGGTTTCAGAGATCTCAGTCCACAGATAGCTCACTACACTGCTCTGGGCCAAAAGTGAAACTGCATTTCATGGGGGAAGAACCCATTGGACGAAAACTGCTCAACTCAAGGCCAGGTCAGGAATAAAGAGCAAGAACAAAAGGAACAGAGGGAAGATGGACTCTTTGAAGGCATGACCCCCAGTGACCCACCTCCTCCAGTCATACCTCACCTTTCTACACTTACCACCTACTTAGTTCACTCACACCAGAATGGATCAAATCACAGCTCATTTCACTTCTGAATATTCCTGTATTTGGTGACAAAATTTCCCAAATCATAACACTGTGGTTTGATGATTTTCTTATTGATAATGCTTAATTTTTTTCCATTTCATTTTTTTTAGTATCAGCTCTCCTGGTGAGTTTTTGTACTTCTGCATGTCTTTATGAAGGTAATTATTTTCCTTTTGCTTCTGTTTTAATACTCCCTTAAGCATTTATTTTAGGACTTATCCAATAGTGATGAATTATCTTAGGATTTTTGTCATTTAAAAATTTTATTTCCTTTTTACTACAGAAGAATAACTTTTCTGGATATAGTATTTTAGGTTAGTATATTTGCTTTTGCTTTTGTTTTTGTTTTATTTTAAGATTTTAACTCTATCATATCTCTCCTATCTTTAAAGTTTCTGCTGAGAAATCTACTTAATGCAATGGTGATTTCCTTATATGTAACTGGATGATTTTTCTTACTTTATTCAGAATTCTCTTTTGTCTTGGACATTCTGAAAGTTTGAAGTCCCTTTTGAAGAGTTATTGCATTCATTTCAGGTCTCATGTTACCTTGTTTTATGATTCTTGTAGCCCTATGTTGACATGTACATAATTATTTGTCAATTGCTTCTATCAATTTTAATGGGTGGTTTTCAAAGTAAAAGACTTTCTTTAGGACCCTTTTATAGACCTGGGTTGGCTCAACTCTTTGGGAAATCCACTTGGATGCTTTTCAGAGATCTGGGAGAAATCTTGAGATGGTGCTAAATCATAGGAGTCTGGTTAGGGGCGGACAATGTGAGTGAGCTCTTTTTCTAGGCAGATTTGTGGTGTGGAATCCTTAGCACCTTTCCAAAGGGGGTTTCAGGGTTTATTAGGACAGTAGGCTTCCTCAGCAGCAAATACTTCAGGTGTCATGAAACTAATGTGGACTACTGGCACCCCTGCCTTCCCTTTCTCTGCCATGTGAAGTCCCTCTTGGTTCAGGGCTGACATGGAGGGATAGGATCCTCTGTGCTTAGTTCCCTCTTTCATAAGGTCATTGTATGTTTCTACAACTTAAACAACATCTCTGCAACATCCTCACTGTACTCTGGCCCTCTACCTCAACTCTGCAGAGGATTGACTTTCTGGGGAAACATAAGACAAAATAAATAAATAAGTAAAATTTGTAAAAGGAAGAAGAAAGAGTATTTATGATAACTATTTTGTAAACTTTTTGTAAATGTGTGTATATATAACTACATATATGAGCACACACTACATATACATGCACTTATACACAAATGTATATGCATATGTCTACTGCTTATATGTATGAGTGTGTGGGGGTGTGAGTGGGTGTATGTATATGCATATACTCATCCCTTGATATCTGTGAACATTTGGTTCAAAGACCCAGATGGATACCAAAATCCCCAGATGTTCAAGTTCTTGTGGAATTAAAATTAATTTGACCTAAAGCAGCCCCCTATATCTGAATGATATTTAGCCCAAAGTTCCACCGGTACATAATGAACTATTCGATGTATCAACGAATTGTAGCCTAACTTAAAGTATATACTCTTGTAATTAAGCCTCACCCAATCATGGCAGCAGAATTTCCAGTCAATCAGAAACTTACAGCTGCTGAAACATGACCACATGAGGCAAATGCCAACTTCAGCCAATCGGATTGTTCCTCTATGTCACTTTTTTTTCTTTGACTATAAATTATACATATATGTTGCATTTTCAATTATCTTTAGTATCAAATTTTACCTAGTTCTATAACTTTTTCTTGTTCAACTGAACTTTACAAATTTAACTGGATGCAGATTTTTTAAATTTAATATTTCATTTTGACCTTATATAAAATGGAGAAGTATTTGCATGTGATTTAACACATTATCTCTAGATTAAATCATCTCTATATTACTTATAATAGTACCATGTAAATGCTATGTAAATGGTTATACTTATTTAGGGAGTGATGATAAGAAACTTTTGTACATGTTCAATAGAGTTGTAAGTTTTTTCAAATATTTTCAAACCACCATTGGTTGAATCCATTATGCCAAACCCATGAATATGCTGGGTGGGTTGTATATAGCAAAATGCCTGTCCAAAGGATTGAATCACATTCCTTCTGATATTATCTCATTACAGCATCATCTAGTTTTCAAGAAGTTAGAATTTTGCTGTGTTATAAAAATGATTTTACTATGTAATTCACAGTATCCCAATAAAAATTTAACAGATTTTTATTTTGTATTCATTCTTTTTAGTTATACATAACATTAGGATACATATTAATATAATCACAAAAACATGAAATATAATTTGCTCTAATTTAGTCTCCAGCATTTTCTCCTTTTCCCCTCCTACTACTCCCTCCTCCCCATTCTCTACTGTCTTTCTGCAATTTTATTTATTTTTTTACTTAGTTTCTTGTGCATATACTTAATGTTGAGATCACTGTGGTGTATCCATGTACATATGAAAATTAAGTCCGATTCATTTCACTGTTCTTCTCTATTCCATTCCTCCTTCTTCTCCCTCAATACCCTTTGCCTAAGAAAGAGCTTGAGCATCTTTTAAATAATAATATCCACTTGTATATCTTTTTTCCATTTTTATGCAGAGCTGTTGGCTTTATATTTCCTACTTTAGTGGCTCTTTATGTATTAATATGCCAATGCTTTTTTATATTTTTCATTACAAATGAGGAAAGTGTGACTCAGAATACTAAAGTGACAATGTCCAAAAATACAATCTGTTAGTGTTGCACTGTGATGTAAACCCAGGCCTCCAGTCTTAATATCCAATATTCCTTATATTATGCCAGCGGCATATGATGAGTTTCATCAAATTAATAGATTTTACCATATGAGTACAAGCTCAGAGCAATGTAAATATTCAAATATTTATTTTAATAGAGAAATATTTGAATATGATTAACATCTAAATAGTATTGTTATTCTGATTTTTGCATAGTTACTAAAGATTTGATGATCATTTAATATTATTTTCATAGTTAGAATTTATAAACCAGATATTTTTCATTTTGTTTTTCCTTTAGTCTCTAACAATCCAAGCAAAAATTACAAACTTTAAAATGTCAAACATTAGCTCTACTAGCTACTGTATAAATTTTTATTCAACTAAGGTGAGACAGGAGTTATCTTCATCTGTTGAAGGAAATGAGAGATAAAATTTGCAGTCCTGCAAGCCAAGTAATAAATCCTATATATATTATCTTTGCTGTGGTCCAAGTGAAGACTATTCCTTTCATCTTCCCCACCTCCTCACATCCACACCCTGCATGTGAAGCATGTAAGAGCAGCGCACATTCTGTAATGCATCTTCGATTCTGGCCAAACCAAACTGAATGTTTTAATAACTCCCACAGCAATTTAAACATTTGTTTATTCCCTAAGTGGCAGGTGATCTTTTTCATGCCATTTATGTAATTTGGCAAATCAATTCATATCAACACAGACATTATAAATGCTAAGGTTCTAAGGACTGTGATCCTCCTTTCCCAGATGTTAGGCTTAGGATTCATCAAGTTCACTTTGGAGCAGTGGTTACTGCTGTCAGGAATTAGGTGAGCATCAGCATGTTACTCTGTGTGGAAAGGATCCTGTGATCATCTACATCAACCCATCTAATTTACATATGAAGAATATGAAAGAATATGAAGAATTTCATATTCTTCATATTCTTTCAGAATATGAAGAATATGAAAGAATATGAAGAATCAGAGGACAGTTTGACTCACTAGGTTATCTAATTGCAGGCTTTTAGGAGCATTGAATCTACATTTTCTGAGCCCCAGGCACTGCTCTATCTTCTATACCAACTTAAGTAAGAGTTGTGCTGGAGACATCTATTTTAGTAACAGGTAGGTGGTGCAGAAGACATCTAAAATTTTCTGTAATGGGCAAAGCTAGAAAAATATACAGCTACAGAGAGCACATCTAACTTAAGAACAAGGTAGTCTTCGAATAGTTCATATAGAATATATACTTAGAGTTCTGAAAAAAGAAAAGTTTGGGTTAGTGGCTTTTGTCATGAATTTTAGGTAGGTATCATTTCGATTGATTCTCAAGCGCACTTTGTAAAGTCTTCTCAGTTCTCTTCTCCCTCATTACTCTAGTAGCACCATTTGAAATATTTATGTTGCACAATTTCTAGGTTCGGCATTGCCATTTTCTGTCTCTATATAAATGTGTCTCACATTTACTCCATGCAAATTCTACGAACAGGAAAAATTTTCTATTTCAAATTGCTTTTTTGAAAGTCAATCAATCAATTCGAACAGTTAAAAAGTATCTGGCTTCAGACGGCATGATATTTAAGAGCTTTTCTATTTCAATATACTTGGAAATGTATAGTTACTTCAGGTTTAACCAGAACATATTCATCGGCCTGTTTTAAGAAGTGTATGGCACTGGTGGCATAGAACCAGGGTTGTTCATAATATCTACTGAGCTGAAATGAAATCTAAGAATTAGAGGCTATTTCATTTTTATTCTGGACAAACTCCATTAGAAAATTGAAATAGATTGTATTTCTCTGTAGCCATTTTCTCTCCCCCATCTTCTATTTCTTTTTTCTTAGATACTACAGGAAAGAGAATCCACTAGGTTTTTTCAATATTACATTTGCACTAAAAATCAATTATGATTGTCAAGATTTCTCACACCAGCCTCCCACATCATGATATTGTAGGAAAGGTTATCACTCCCTTCATATTCACCTTTCAAAACCTGTTGGCAGCTACTTGTGAAATTTTTTTGTTTGGTTTGGTTTGGAACTGGGAATTAAACCCAGGGTGCTTAACCACTGGTCAATACCCCAGCCCTTTTTTATTTTGTATTTTGAGGCAGGGTGCCCGGAGTGCCTTAGGGCCTTGCTAAGTTACTGAGGCTGGCTTTTAACTTGTGATCCTCCTGCCTTAGTCTCTCAAGCTGTTGTGATTATAGGTGTACACCACCATGCCAGGAACTAGCTGTGAAATTTTAAAGTATTTCACAACCTAGGGAGTAAATATTTGAATACTGTCATATTTGTTTCTTTTATGAATATTTGCATCTTTCTCATAAAACAAATTGTTAGCCTGTAAGAGCAAACTTTTAATTGAACATTTAAAATATCTGGAAAGGTCTTTGGGGGAAATATTTGACCACTGCGATTTTAGCAAGGGCACAACAAGGAACTATCTGGATCCATTAAACCATCTTTGCAAAAATTCTCACTTGGAGTTTCAATGTTGTATTTTTTCATAGTTCTCTTTCCATCTGGAAATGTCAGAGTTCTTTCAGAAATCAGAATGAATACGACCTGGAGCAATCAGTCCAAGGTGACCGAATTCATCCTGCGAGGTCTGTCTGGGTCTCCAGAGCTCCAGATGTTCTACTTCCTGTTTTTCTCCTTAGTCTATGTAGCCACTGTGCTGGGGAACCTCCTCATTGTACTGACCATTGTGTTAGAGCCACGTCTTCACTCCCCCATGTACTTCCTGCTGGGCAATCTCTCCTTCATTGACATGTCCCTGGCCTCATTTGCAACCCCCAAAATGATTGCAGACTTCCTCCATGAGCACAAAGTCATCTCTTTTGGAGGCTGCATAACCCAGATATTCTTCCTACACCTCTTAGGAGGTGCCGAGATTGTCCTGCTGATCTCCATGTCCTTTGATAGGTACGTGGCTATCTGTAAGCCCCTGCGTTACTTGGCCATCATGAGCCGGAGAATGTGTATTGGGCTTGTGATACTTTCCTGGATTGTGGGCATCTTCCACGCTCTGAGTCAGTTAGCATTTACTGTGAATTTGCCCTTCTGTGGACCTAATGAAGTAGACAGCTTCTTTTGTGACCTCCCTTTGGTGATTAAGCTTGCCTGCGTAGACACGTACATTCTGGGGGTGTTCATGATCTCCACCAGTGGCATGATTGCCCTGGTGTGCTTCATCCTGTTGGTGATCTCCTACACTGTGATTCTGGTCACAGTTCGGCAGCATGCCTCAGGCGGGTCCTCCAAAGCCCTGTCCACCTGCAGTGCCCATTTCACTGTTGTGACCCTTTTCTTTGGCCCATGCATTTTCATCTATGTGTGGCCTTTCACGAATTTCCCCATAGACAAAGTACTCTCGGTGTTTTATACGATATTCACTCCCCTCTTGAATCCAGTGATCTACACTCTTAGAAATAAAGATGTCAAGCATTCCATGAGGAAACTAAGCAGCCATGTCTTCAAGTCTAGGAAAACTGATCAGACCCCTTAATTTTCCTCATATAAAAACGACACACTTGTTCAGCTCTTATCCCTCTCAATATAATGACACCATTGCAAGAAATCAAGTGGTTCATGGCAGAACTCAGCAATCACTGAGTTCTAGTCCTCTTAATTTCTCCACAATCAATGGAACATTTACTGAAGGGCTTCTCAAACTCACACTCTATATTTTGGTGTGCACGGACTCTCATTTTACAATATTTAATTTTCATCAGTTTAAAGTATTTGAGCATTCTTTCCTTTGAGACAGTAACAGGTTTGAAGAAAGAACAGACTCTCCCCCAATCTCTCAATATAGTCTCTAAAAAACGAAGCAAGTGTGAAAGCAGCATCCCATGAACCAGGGTAGTAATAGGATTTTCATTGCTGGCCAAATGCTGATGAATGGTTTTTAATTCAAAAGTCAGAAAGAAATGAAGGGTTCTTGATAAGCAAATGTATTTGTTATTTGATATTGTTTATAACCCACTTTTGATGAATAAGAATGTGCCTTAGAAATCTTCAGTGCCTACATCCCCTAGAGTAGATTCCATATTTTTGACATAGTACAGTAAATGCCAGTAAAATTCTTGTTATTTATATACGTTTTATATATACATATGTGTGTGTGTGTGTGTGTGTCAAAGGATCCTAGAGTCCTGTACAACAAATTCTATCCCTAATGCCATTCTATAAAAGCTGAAACTACACCCAAAGAAAATAGTGACTTTTCCAAAGTCATGTTATTTAGAGTCAGCATCTTGTTTGTTCACTTATAAATATGGATATTTGTTTACCTTCTAAACAGTAATGAGTTATTTTGGTACTATGATGCTTCCTCTATCATTTTTTTTGTATTTAAAACCACATTATAAATAGTGAGATACTAAAGAATCTGAGTCATTTCCCTCATGACTGACTGCAGTATTTGACTATGGACCCCATGAGTCAGTGGTCCTTCAACAATTTTATGTGGGTAATAACTGGAGTTCTTAGAAAACAGAAATCATCTGTTCAAAACTATTAATTTTGTAGATGATTAAATTGAGAGCAAGGGACTATTACATTCCCAAATTCACACAGCTTTGATAACAGTTTAACCTAGAAAGTACATTCTTTTAGGCTTTCTCTTGTCCTCTCTCTATTGAACTAGGGTCAGTATATTATCATAAAATTGAACTACTATAACTATTAATAATTAGCCAATTGCCTGGTATTGTCAGTTTTTACATATTATGTTGTAATATTGCCTAGCCAGAGTACAAAAAGAGTGGAATATATAGGTGGCTGTAAATTTTAAGGAGTCAAAAAGATGAATCAGTCAATAGATGAATACATGAGTAGATGGATCTTTAAGTATATGAATGGACAGATGCACATGGTAATATAAGTAGGTAGGTAGGTAAATGGATAGATAGACAAATGTTTACCTACATAAAGAAATTAATATGCAACTTTCTACATTGACTAAAGACTCTCTGTGTCTGTATAGTGAAAGTGCACCAATTACTATAAATTGCAACTATATAATTTGTTCCAAAAAGTTGAAAGAAGTTAGAGGATTTGGTAGAGTTAAAAATGTATAGTTTTATGTATATTTCTTATAATAAAGTAAATCCAGTTCAATGTGTTTAATGATCACTGGTGTGATCAACTATTGAATTAATATTAATTAAAATAAATAAATATTTTCATTTATGTGACTCTGAACATCATTAACCTGTTCCCCCACCTTCTCAATTCTGTTAGTAGGACTAAATCTCTAAGATGAGTTGTTCATATTTCATTTTAGAACAGTAGCATATAGTTAGTTGATCAGGATAATGAATGCCATGTATTTTTTTCTAGATCAGGCTATGAAATTTATGTACCTGTTTAGCATGCTAATATACATATTGCAAGAATTAGAGCAAAATAAATTCATGGTTACAGGAGAATATGCACCTGTTCTAAAAGAAGACCATCAGTTCCAAACTTTAGGAACATAGAAAGCAGGCAACAGCAGAAATTAAGCCAAAAGTTAAGGCTACACAAATAGCATAAGCAAAAGCTAAGAAAATTTGAGTGACAAAGTATCCCATTTCCCCTTGGAATTCTTCCACTAATGGAGCTCTCCTCTTCCTGCCTCATGCTCTATACTGACAGTCAGTCGTCTCAGCATGGTCTTAAATCACTCATTTTCACTGCTAACCCTAACCCTAACCCTAAACAGAAGGAAATGTAGAGGGATGTAAAAATACTTAAATAAATGTGGTTCAGAACATTTAACGTACACATACGCAAAGCAACATCAAGATTTGTTGCACAGTGGATGAATTTCAAGCACTGGATCAACACCAAACTAGATCACTGTCATCAAAGTCCCTTTATTCCTATTTCTTTCCCTATAGCAAATCAATTGTACCTGCTTAAAGAACTACTTTAAAAAAAAAACAACATAGATCAAATGTTTTGTCTGACTTGTGAAAGCTAATCCACAATAAGAAAGAGGATAAAGAAAAGACTACTACAATGACACAACCACATTAATGTTTATACCAGCTCAACTCACAATTGCTAAACTATAGCACCAACCTAGGTGTCCTTCAGCAGATGATGGACAAAGAAAATGTGGTATATAGGCACAATGGAATATTTACTGAGCCTTAAAGAAGAATGAAATTATGGTTTCCTGGGAAATGGATGGAACTGGAGAATATCATGCTAAGCAAAATAAGCCAATTCCAAAAAGAACAAAGGCTGAAATGTTTTATCTGATATGCAAATGCTAATTCACAATAAGGTCAGGGAGTGGGGCAGAACCAGAGTTACTTTAGATTAGGTAGAGGAAAATGAAGGGAGGGGAGGGAACTTGGGGGTAGAAGGGCAGTAGAATGAATTGGATATTATTACCCTATGTACATATATGATTACAAGACCAGTGTGATTCTACATCATGTACAATCAGAAGAATGAGAAATTATACTGTTTATGTATGATATGTCAGAGTGCATTCTACTGTCATGTACAACTAATTAGAATAAATTAAAAAATAAAGGCGACTAGAATTTCAGTAGGCAAAGGGGAATGACGGGAAGGAGGGGAATGGGAAAAGACAGTGAAGTGAATCAGACATAACTTTCCTATGTTGGAATATGAATACACCACAGTGAATCTTACCATAGTGAACACCCACAAGAAAGTAATTTTAAAAAATAACTATGGGTAAATGGCAGAATGATAGAGTAATAGAGTAAAGGGAAGGGAGGAAGAGATGTGGAGAGGGCAGGGGAAGTGTATATACTAGGGATTGAATTAGAACAAGACATATTCCATCCTTTTACAATTATGTCAGAAAGGATTCTATTGTCATTTATAATTAAAAGGAACCATGAAAAAAGGAACCACTTTCTCTTGTTCATCTTATAGCTAAGAGGATAGTCAATAAAACGATCTTCCATCTGAGATGTAGCTAGGGATTTGTGAAACTTCTTTATAAGAAACTTGAAAAATAAAAAAAGAAACAATAAAGAATTTGTTTGATGGGCTGTGATTGTGCCTCAGTGTTAGAGCACTTGCCTAGCGTGTGTGAGGCACTGGGTTTGAGTCTCAGCACCACGTATAAATAAATGAATAAAATAAAGGTCTATCAACATCTAAAATATCTAAAAATAATTTGTTTGACATGCCATCTTCTTTCTGGTCGGTTATTATTCCACTTTTCCTTCAGAAAATCTACTTAGAAAATGATTTTACAATATTTGTTCCAAAAAAATTCAGTGGTTTTAGAATTAAGAAAATATGGTTTTATTCTATCACTTTTTCAAGGTTTAAGCTAAGCACCATCTTCAAAATGAAGTTTCTTCAGTTCTTTTATTGAATCCTCTTTACTTCTTTCAGACCTATTAAACCATTCTTAGGTCTAACAATTGGTAAGTACTTTGAGGACAGACTTGGCCTGTCCTTCCTTTCTTTCTCTCTTTCTTTCTCTCTTTCTTTCCGTCTTTCTTTCTTTCTTTCTTTCTTTCTTTCTTTCTTTCTTTCTTTCTTTCTTTCTTGCCTTGTGTCATTTTGTGACTGTTATATATTTGCTTGTTAATTTCTTTTGTTTGGCCAAATTATCATTTGGCCATGTGGATGATGATACATAACAGGAAGTAGGAGGGAAGAATGAAGGAAGGATGGATGATGGATTGTATTGAGGAAAATTAGGTGTGGGGAGGGATAGGGGAAGAAAAAATAACAAAATGAAGCAAACATCATTACCCTATGTACATGTATGATTACACAAATTGTGCAACTCTATTTTGTGTACAACCAGAGAAACAATAGTTGTACCCCATTTGTGTACAATGAATCAAAATTTTAAAAAGGAAAAAAAAACTTCCTATAAACCAGTTCCAGAAGGAGAATTGAGAGAGCTAGAGATCCTTCACTGACAGCGTGTAGGACATCTAAACAGGGAAAGAGAAGCTGACGGGATTTCTGTGAATACATCAAAAACCATAAAAATAGGTGGAAGGACACCAAGATCTGTGCCTCTCAGAAACCCCATCTCCAGGTCTTTTCCTGCCATGCTCTATTTTTCAAAGTGGGAAGAGGGACATTTCCTGCTTTTGTTATGCTCTTGATGCTAACAGTGGCCTGTGCTCCTTGTTTTCTAGCACAGAGAATAGCAAACACACCAGGAGATGTTTTACGCCTTCTGAGTCATGGCAGTAATTGTGTTAACTGAGTGGGGGGCTAAGCAGGCTCCATCATTCTGTGAGCTCAGAGTCAAAGGAAAAGGGACTTGGTTTTACAGCCCTGACATGATCCTGGAGATCCAGTCAACCATGTGTCCAATTACTGACATTGAGCTCTGTGAGGAAATGCCCTGTGAAGCTTCTGAGGAGACAGGACAAGTCTTGTCCTGGATGGACACTAAACTATGCCAATATGCATCATGCTCTGCCAGATATATATGCCCTACCTTTCCTGTTAGTGATGATATTTATTAAACTAGTCCTGGGGGTCAGACTTTAAAGAGAGTCTGCAACTCACTTTTCACGTGTAGCACTAATAGAAAGGAAATATTTTGTGAAATAATAAATTAAGCCATATGAACATAAACATTAATTCCTTAGTGAAGGGACAAAATTTTCCCATGTGTTGCATCTAAAAGACATTCAATTCCCTTTGATTTCCTATGAGAAAATATTTTCTAGTCAAACTTCTTGGTTACTGGTTGCAGATGTAGAGAATACAAATGAACTGGGTAATGCTCTTGTCATCTAGCTGCTTGTGTTTTGAAAGAATGTGAATAGAGTATGCTATGACTACCTATTATAATGTAACTCTAATCTTCCCTATCCTCCCTTCTTGTGAATTACCATCCACATATCAGAGAAAATATTGGACCTTTGGCTTTTTGAGTATGACTTATTTCACTTAGTATGATATTCTCTAACTCCATCCATTTATACCAACAAGTGCATAATTTCACTCTTCTTTAAAGATAAGTAATATTCCATCATATAGCACAGTTTCTTTATCCATTCATCTGCTGAAGGACACCAAGGTGGGTGCCATAGTTTAGCTATGGTTATTGTGCAGCTATAAACATTGATGTGGCTGCATCACTGTAGTAAGCTAATTTTAAGGCCTTTGGGTATAAGTCAAGGAGTAGGATAGACGGGTCAAATGGTCATTCCATTCCAAGTTTTCTGAGAAGTCTCCATATTGCTTTCCATAATGGTTGCACCACCAGCAACGTATGAGTGTTTCTTTTTCCTCACATCCTCACCAACACCTATTGTTGCTTGTATTCTTGATAATAGCGATTGTAATTGGAGTGAGATGAAATCTTAGTTTTGATTTGCATTTCTCTAATTACTAGAGATGTTGAACTTTTTTTATGCATTTGTTGATTGATTTTATATCTTCTTCTGTGAAGTGTTTGCTCAGTTCCTTAGTCCATTTATTGACTGGGTTATTTGATTTTTTTGATGTTAAGTTTTTTGAGTTCTTTATATATCCTAGATAGAGATTAGTGCTCCATCTGAGGTGCATGTGGTAAAGATTTTCTCCGAATCTGTAGGCTCTCTCTTCACTTTTTTGATTGTGATTGTTACTTTTGCTGAGAAGAAGCTTTTTAGTTTGAGTCCATCCCATTTATTGATTTTTTATTTAATGTACAATCATTTCAATGAAATAATATCAGAAAATTTCCCAAACCTAAAGACTGAAATGGAAAATCAAATACAAGAGGCTTACAGGACCCCAAATGTAAAACATTAAAATATACCCACATTAAGACACATTATAATGAGAATGAGTAACATACAGAACAAGAATAGAATTTTAAAGGCCATGAGAAAAAAATATCAGATTACATTTAAGGGGAAATCAATATGGATCTCAGCTAATCTCTCAAACCAGAACCTCAAAGTTAGGAAGTACTGCAAAAACATATACAAAGCTCTGAAAGGAAATGGAGGCCAAACAAGAATCCTATATCCAGCAAAATTAAGATTGGAATTTGAAGATGAAGTAAAAATGTTCCATAATAAACAAAATTTAAAAGAATTCACAATCAGAAAGGCTGTACTTCAGAAGATTCTCAACAAAATATTTCATGAAGATAAAATGAAAAAAAAAAGTGAAAATCAGTGACAGGAAGAGCTGCACTAAAGGATCAGCCAATCAAAGGAGAAACTAATTCAAATTAAAGGCTATAAACAAACCAAAATGACCAGGAACACAAAGTATAATAACCTTGAATATTAATGTCCTAAATTTATTAATCAAAAGACATAGACTGACATATTGGACTCAAAAACAAGACCCGAAAATATGCTGTCTCCAAGAGACTCACCTGATAGGCAAAGACATCCACAGACTAAAGGTGAAAGGATGAGAAAAAGCCTATCAGTCAAATGGATCATGTAAACGAGCAGGGGCTGCCATCATCATATCAGATAGTGGATTTCAAGCCAAAGTGAATCAAAAGAATCAATGATGGACTTTTCGTACTGCTGAAGGGAATCACACATCAACCTGATATAACAATCATAAATATTTATGCCCCAAACAATGGGGCATCTACATACATGAAACAAACTCTTCTCAACTTCAAGAATCAAATAGATCACAATACAATAATACTGGGTGGCTTTAACACATCTTTCTCACTACTGGATAGATCTTCCAAACAAAAGCTAAACAAAGAAACTAGAGAACTAAATAAGACAATCAATAATTTAGACTTTATGGATATATATGGAATAATTTATCCATCATTGAGTGAATACACTTTCTTCTTGGCAACATAGATGCTGCTCTAAAATAGACCATCCATTATGCCATAAAGAAACTCTTAGCAAATGCAAAAAAAATACCCTACATTCTATCAGATCACAATGGAATAAAATTAAGAATTATATGATCATTTCAATAGATGCAGCAAAAGCATTTGATAAAATACAGCACCCCTTCATGCTCAAAATACTAGAAAAACTAGGGATAGTAGAAACATACCTCAACATTGTAAAGGCTGTCTATGCTGAGCCCAAGGCCAACATCATTTTAAATGGAGAAAAACTGAAAGCATTCCCTCTAAAAACTGGAACAAGTCAGGGATGCCCTCTTTCACCACTTCTATTCAACATAGCTCTTGAAATTCTAGCCAGAGCAATTAATTAGACAGATGAAAGAAATTAAAGGGATACAAATTGGAAAAGAAGAACTCAAAATATCACTATTTGCCAATGACAGGATTTTATATTTATAGGATCCAAAAACTTCCACCAGAAAACTTCTAGAACAAATAAATGAATTCAGCAAAGTAGCAGTTTATAAAGTTAACACCCTTAAATCAAATGTGTTCCTATACATCAGTGATGAATCCACTGAAAGAAAATTCATGTGATGAATTACATTTATTGATTTGGAAAATGACCCCATTCACAATAGCCTCAAAAAAAAATTGGGAATCAATCTAACAAAAGTGAAAAACCTCTACTATGAGAACTACAGAACACTAAAAATAGAAATTGAAGAATACCTTAGAAGATGGAAAGACCTCCCACGCTCTAGGATAGGCAGAATTAATATTGTCAAAATGGCCATAGTACCAAAAGCATTATACAGATCCAATGCAATTCCTATTAAAATTCCAATGACATTCTTCATAGAAATAGAAAAAGCAATCACGAAATTCATTTGGAAAAAGAGTCCCAGAACAGCCAAAGCAATATTTAGCAAGAAGAGTGAAGCAGGAGGCATCATAATACCAGACCTTAAACTATACTACAGAGCAATAATGACAAAATCAACATGATATTATCACAAGAATAGATATGTGGACCAATGGTGCAGGACAGAGGACACAGAGACAAACCCACATAAATATGTTTATCTCATACTAGACAAAGGTGCCAAAAAACATACATTGGAGAAAAGATAGCCTATTCAACAAATGGTGCTGGCAAAACTGGAAATCCGATAGGTAGCAAAATGAAATTAAACCCCTATCTCTCACCCTTTACAAAAATCAATTCAGCAGGGCACAGTGGTGCACGCCTGTAATCCCAGGACTTGGGAGGCTGAGGCAGGAGGATTACGAGTTCAAAGTCAGCCTCAGCAACTTAGTGAGGCCCTAAGCAACTCAGTGAGACCCTGTCTCTAAATAAAATACAAAATAGGGCTGGGGATGTGGCTCAGTGGTGGACTGCCCCTGGGTTCAATCCCCAGTACCAAAAAGAAAAAAATCAATTCAAAGTAGATCAAACTCTGAGGCACTAGAATGGAGATCCTGCACCTAACAAAAGAAAAAAGTAGGCCCAAATCTCCACCGTGTCAAATTAAGAACTGACTCCCTTAACAAAACACCTAAAGTGCAAGAAGTAAAATCAAGAATCAATAAATGGAATGGAATCAAACTAAAAAGCTTCTTGACAGTAAAGAAAACAACCAGTAACATGAAGAAAGAGCCTATTGAATGGGAGAAAATCTTTGACACACAGCTCAGATAGAGCATTAATCTCCAGGATATATAAAGAATGCAAAAACTTAACACCAAAAAAAGAAAAACGAATAACCTAATCAATAAGTGGGCAAAGGAACTGAACGAACACTTCACAGAAGAAATACAATCAATCAACAAATATATGAAAAAATGTTCAACACCTCTATCAAGTAGAGAAATGCAAATCAAAACTGCACTGACATTCTCTCTCACTCCAATCAGAATGGCAACTATCAAGAATACAAGCAACAATAAATGTTGGGGAGGATGTGGGGAAAAAGGTACACTCATACATTGCTGGTGGAAATGCAAATTGGTACAACCATTCTGGAAAGCAATATGGAAATTCCTCAGAAAATGCAGAATAGAACCACCATTTGACCCAGTCATCCCACTCCTAGGTTTATACCCAAAGGACTTCAAATCAGCATACTGTAGTAAGGCAGTCACATCAATGTTTATAGCAGCTCAATTCACAATAGCTAAACTATGCCACCAACCTCCGTGTCCTTCAGCAGATGAATGGATAAAGAAACTGTGGTATATGTACACTATGGAACATTACTCAGCCTTTAAAAATAGTGAAATTATGGTATTTGCCAGTAAATAGATAGAACTGGAGAACATTATGCTAAGTGAAATAAGTCAATCCCAAAGAACCAAAGTCCAAATATTTTTCTGATACATAGATGCTAATTCACAATAAGGGTGGGGGAAGTGGTATACACAGATGGGAGTGAAGGGAGGGAAGGGACAAGGGGGTAGGATTGCTAGCAGAATAAATCGGACATTATTACCCTATGTGCATATAAGATTACATGACCTCTGTAACTCCAGGACAACCAGATGAATCAGAAGGTATACTCCATTTATGTGTCAAAATGCATTCTACTTTCAAATGTAACTAATTAGAACAAATAAAAATATATTTTAAAAATTTAAAATAAATAAGTAAACCAATAAGTTCATTTCAAACTATGGGAAGAGGTGAGATTCTGGAAACAGCTTCAAGGTACAAGGTGATAGGGAGAGAAAAGAATAAGAGGTAGAAGGGATTCTTGGTTCTAGAAGCCACTGGGCTAGAGCCACAAGTCAGCTTTTCACATAGCTCAATGTTCAGCACATTGGTTAAGCAACCAATTTCAAAATTATACAGGAGGACAGAAAGAAGACAAGAGCACCCTCCTACTCACCACAGAGAAAAATGAAACAAAACTTTACCATCAAATCACCTGAGATGTCTGTGAAGTGTTCTTACTTTAGGAACTGGATAAAAGTTGCTTCTAGTCTGCCTTCACTTCCTCAATGCTTCACTATTACCTCTATAGCATACCTACTTTCTTGATGGTAGTAGCATCCAAAGCTCTGACCACTTCCTATTAGCAGAATCTCTCCTTCCACTACTACTCAGTCAATACCTTATGTAGAAGTAGTGAACCAGATGCAGCCCCTGAATTCACTGGGCCTTTTCTCTTTCTCTGCCTTGTCCTCTGTTGCTCCCTCCCTGGCATACATTGCCTCAACACGGCAGTCCCTTCCCAGATTCAGCACTACCTCTGAGCAGAATCCTCTGACTTCGCCAAGAATATTTACACATGTCCTTTTCCAGATCTCCACATCACCACATGCAGACTTACGTCCTGGCAATTACAATGCTGTGTGGTCATAATCTCTTTAAAGATAGGGATGGTATATTATTATTATTTTGGTTTTTCTAGGACACTGCCTAGTTCTTGATATATAAAAAGTTCCAAAAATCATTTGTTGGTTTATCTTTACTGAAAGAAGTCTAAAACGCCACCTGCCTACAAAAGCAGAAAGTCCTGCGATGTCCCATCCCCTGTTCTATTAGTTTTGAACTGCTTCACATAGAGGCAAATCCTGTCCTCCTTCATTAGAGGTAGCCTTGAAACAGTTGCATAGCTCTCCAACATGCAATGAAATGGCAATGACTAAAAGCAAAAATTTAATTAGTGGGGATGCAATTAATATAGGAAAATCAGAGAGAAATATTTAAAGAGAACAGGATATAAGTATAATAGATTTTTTATACCAGTCTGCTAATGTCTCATATAGGAATGATTTTAGAAACATTAATGTTCCCTAGTGATTGAGCAAATGCTACATTTATTGAGAGTGTGTCATGAAAGGATGGAGGCAAGAGCAGATTATGGCAAAGTTAAGCTTAGAGATGAAAGAAAAGTTATAAGTATAATGGTAGGAAAGGCATACTATACATTTTATATTCATTATCAAGAATCTCAAATGGCAGGGTAAGATACATGAATGTCATGTCCTTGTATCAAACAAAATAGGGAGATGAGATCTTTCTACATCCAATGTAAATGCTCAATAAATCTGAATGCTCTTAACCTCAAATCCAAGAGTTCCTAGTTGTGTGTGTGTGTGTATGTGTGTGTGTGCACAAATATATCATAAATCCAGTGGAAATCTAAACTCTTTCCCAAGCATAATATTTCAAGCACATAAGATAAAATATATAGAAGCACAAAGAAAACCAATTATATCATCAAAGTATTTTTTAAATTGTGTAGAGTGATGTATGTGCTTTATGATTTCATTGAATAAGATCTAGTGAAAATCTAAAATAATTTTAAAATAGTGATTATCAAAAATGACATTTTGATATTTCTGCAAAAAATTACCATGACATTCACATAACTATTAGCACGCAATCACAGATAGTCATAATGCTCTCAGTAATCATAATTAAAAGAAATGTCATATTTCAATTAGAAATTATTATAGGGTAAATGGTGCAATTTTTCCCTCTGAGTTCACAGACCTCTTGAATTCTATTAATAGACCTCTTGAGAGTCTAACTCACAGGTTAGGAACCCAACCTGAACTCCAGTCCTCCTCAAACTGTCATTTATTTTTATTTTTAAATTTTGTTTAACCGATATATATATATATAAACATAAAACTTTACATATTTATGGGGTACCATGTGATGTTGTGACACACATATGTGTGTCATTTCTTTATGATAAAAACATTCAAATTCTTTCTCCTCGCTTTTTGAAATTCATAGGACACTATTATTATCCACGGTCATCCTAGCACGCATTAGCACCCCAGAACTTCTACTCCCAGCTAACTACAACTTAATATCCATTAAACAACTTGTCATCTTCTGCTCACCTGTACTCTGTTACCTAGAGAAGGAATTACAGGTGGGGAATAATGAGAGGCAAGAGAGGAAGGCCAGTGAGCATGTTGGTGCAAAGCGTTGACTAGAGTGGGAGGCTATGTGCCATTCTGCAACAGTGTAAATATAAGAGGGCACTGTGCAGAAAAAAATTAAGGAAAAAATGTACTTTTGCCTCACTCTCATTTTCCAGCAAGTTATCTTCTTTGTTTTTAAATCTAAAGCCCTGCTCCTGAAATGTCCATCTTTAGTCCAATTAATTTTCTGATCGGTATCTACACAGATAGCAGAGGTGGGGACATAAATAATGTCAATATACATTTTAGAAATAGGAGGACTCTTCATGGATTTTACAGGGTAGGGAATGATAAAAAAGATGCAATCAAATCTGTGTAGGTATCAATAGCTTTGTACAAGAACTATATGTATTATTCCATTATATCCATGTTCCCATTGTTCCCCTTTTTTCTCCCCAGTCTCGTCTCCTTGTACTTCTGGTTTAGCTTCCTGTAATGACAATGACTATACAGTGAGTCACCTACAGTGCAGCCTGAGGAAGAGTCCATGGTAGTGTTGTACAGAGAGCTACCCTCAGAGGGTGGGGAATGTCACACAGTGAGGAATGGCTAAACCCAGGTGTTCTATCAGTACAGAAATCTCTTCATTTGTGTTTTGTTGTTTCTTCAGTACTGGGTATTAAACCCAGGGGTACTCTACCACTGAAAAAACATCCCTAGCCCTTTGTTTTACAAGGGGACAGGGCCTCACCAAATGACCCAGACTGGCCTTGAACTTATGATTCTTCTGCCTCATCAGTACAGAAATCTTTGCTAGGCTCAGAGAGTGGACTGTATGAAGGTGCGGTTCAGAACTTAATTGACCCCCAGGAATGGGCTCTACTTCTAGAAATTTGCAGGGGAGGAATGTATTTGCCAGATAAAATATTGACATAGCCGGGCTCAGTGGCACATGCCTGTAATCCCAGTGGCTCAGGAGGCTGAGGCAGCAGATCTTGAGTTCAAAGCCAACCTCAGCAAAAGCAAGGTGCTGAAAAACTCAGTGAGACCTTGTCTCTAAATAAAATACAAAATAGGGCTGGAGATGTGGCTCAGGGGTCATTTGTCCCTGAGTTCAATCCCCCACACCCCACCAAGAAACGTCTATCTTAATTCTATGACTTCATGGTTTTAATGTTAACAATTTCCTGAATAGTGCTTTCTACCATATTGCCAAACAATTTTTTTAATTTATTAGTGTTTTATAGTCATACACACTCACAGGGTTCACTTCGACATATTCATAAATGTATATAACAAATTTTTCTCCTTTTCATTACCCAGTACTTTCCTCTTTCCTTCCCCAACACTCAATCCCTTCTTCTACTGTATTCATCTTTCATTCACTGTTTTTTAAATTGATACATCAGAGTTATACATAAAAGTAGAACTTACTGTGTATATATTCATGCATCACACAGAATAATTTAGTCAATTTCATTCTGCAGTTTCTTCCCTTTCCCATCCCTCCTCCCCTCCTTGTTATCTAAAAATTCAAAGTATTTCCATTACTACCTTTCAAATGCAGAAAAGACAAAGACATAAACAACATTTCAGAACTTTTAACCTAGTTTATTCTAAAATGCTATTGTGACAAGAAACAGACCTATCAAACATAGTATACTTATTACTTTGCCTTTTATGCAATCTTGGACTAAATTTCAACTTAAATAAGAAACTCCCCAAATATAATACTTCTTTGGAAAAATACAGGCTTACAAAAGAGAAGGTTGACTACAGAAATGAACCAAAGACTAATTATAATTGGCACATATTCAATATTACATAAATTGACACATTATTTTCTAGTACAAATTCATGCCATTTAAATTCAAGAAGGCATCTCTCTTTCCATCCCAGTTCCAGCAACTTTATGACTATTTAATCAATAATATTATTAGTGTTTATTAAACCTTTCATAAGCATTAAGCACAACTAAATTTTACAAGTATTTTGTTCATGTTCTCTCATGGTCAAAGCTGATTCAAAACTCAGACAGTTCAACCCACTGAATGAAGATTGTTCAACATTATTCAGAAGAATTCATCCACAATGTTGATTGTTTCCTTTGCTGAGAAGAAGCTTTTTAGTTTGAATCCAGCCCATTTATGATTCTTGATTTTACTTCCTGCACTTTAGGAGTCTTGTTCAGGAAGTCAGTTCCTGTGTCAATATGTTGAAGTGATCAACAAATACATGAAAAAATGTTCAACCTCTCTAACAATTAGAGAAATGTAAATTAAAACTACACTGAGATTCCATCTCACTCCAGTCAGAATAGCAATTATCAAGAATACAAGTAACAATAAACGTTGCCAAGGATGTGGGGAAAAGGGAACACTCATACGCTGCTGGTAGGACTACAAATTGATACAACCCCTCTGGAAAGCAGTATGGAGACTCCTCAAAAAACTAAGAATGGAACCACCATTTGACCCAGCTATTCCACTCCTTGATTTATACCCAAAGGACTTAAAATGAGCATACCTTTGTGATGCAGCCACATCAATGTTTATAGCAGCTCAATTAACCAGCTAAACTATGGAACCAACCTAGGAGTCCTTCAACACATGAGTGGAATAAAAATATGTGGTGTATATATAAACACAATGGAATATTACTCAGCCTTAAAGAAGAATGAAATGGCATTACCAGTAAATGGATGAAACTGGAGAAAATCAATCCCCTAAAAAACAAAGGCCAGCCAAATGTTTTCTCTGATGTGCAGATGCTAATTCACAAAGAGGCAGGGTGTGAAGCAGCTAGGGAAGAATAAGGTTATTTTATTTATTTATTTATTTTTATTTTATTTTATTTTTTTTTTTTTGAACCAGGGATTGAACTCAGGGACACTCGGCACTGAGCCACATCCCCAGCCCTATTTTGTATTTTATTTAGAGACAGGGTCTCACTGAGTTGCGTACAGCCTTGCTAAGTTGCTGAGGCTGGCTTTGAACTCGAGATCCTCCTGACTCAGCCTCCCAAGTTGCTTGGATTACAGGCATGCGCCACCATGCCTGGCTAGAGTTATTTTAGATTTTTAGAGGGGAGTCAGGGAGGTGAGGGGGCATGGAAGTAAGAAGGGTAGTAGAATGAATTAACTTATGTACATATATGACTGCATGACCAGTGTGATTCCGCATTAGGTCCAAGGGGAAGAATGAGAGAATGAGAAATTATACTCCATTTATGTATGATGTGTCAAATTCAGTCTACTGTCATGTTTAACTAATTAGAACAAATAAAAAAATTCATCCACAATATGAATTTGCATAACAGTATTTCTAATGTTATGGAAAATGTCCCAAAATCCTCATTAAATTTCTAAATTAATGTGAACACCCTCAGAGAACCACACATTGAGTAACCAAGAAGGAAGGAATGTTCTGGGTTAGAAAACAAGAGAATAATATTTCATCTGTCTTCTCTAAATAGTCTTAATTTATGTTTATAGGATTCATGGATCTACAAAGTTCTAAACTGATGTTCACAATTTTGATGACACAATCATTTTAATGAAATTAAACATTAGCGTTTAACAAATTAGCAAAGGAATCCATAAACTCAAAAGGGTTGCAAGTACTGTTCTTTTTTTCATGAATTTAGACAAAGTGACTTGAAAGTCAGATTCTAGGTTTCATTTTCAGTTACTTTCAGAGCAAACCTGGGTGCTCCACATCTCAGATAGGATAGCTCCATTCATTGCACTGGATATCTTGGAGTAGTTTTCCCCAAACTGAAAAATCGATTAGTTAGTTTCTTCTTTACCGCTGTCTTTACTTCTTGATTTCTCAAAGTATATATTAGTGGATTCAGAAAGGGGGTGAAGATGGTATAGAAAACAGACAGAATTTTGTCCACCAGGAAGTTTGTGAAAGGCCACACATAAATGAAGATACAAGGCCCAAAGAACATTAATACCACTATGAAATGTGCAGTACAGGTAGAAAGAGCCTTCGATGAGCGTGTGGAGGAACGGTCCCTGATAGTGACAAGAACAACGATATAGGAGGTGAGCAGAAGCAGAAAACTTACAAGAGCAATCACACCACTGGTTGAAATCATGAAGACCCCAAGAACATATATATCTATGCAAGCCAGCTGAATGACCAAAGGCAGGTCACAAAAGAAACTATCTATAACATTGGGACCACAGAAGGGCAAGTAGAGGGTAAAAGCCAGTTGGCTCATTGTGTGCAGGAAACCCACTGTCCAAGAAGTTACCAGAAGCCCAAAACACACTCTTTGGCTCATAATTGTTGAATAATGGAGAGGTTTACATATGGCAATATACCTGTCAAAAGACATGGAGATCAGCAATACAATCTCTGTACCAGTGAAAAGGTGCAAAAAAAAAATCTGAGAAATGCAGCCCTCAAAGGAGATGGTCTTGCGCTGAACAAAGAAGTCCATGATCATTTTTGGCGTGGCAAAGGAGGACAGGCACATGTCAATGAGAGAGAGGTTGCTGAGCAGGAAGTACATGGGCAAGTGAAGGTGCGAGGTGGATAGGACGGTGAGCAAAATCAGGCAGTTGCCAAACATCGTCATTAAATAGAAGATGGAAAATACAACAAAGAAAAATATCTGAAGTTCAGGAGAATCAGTAAGTCCAAGTAACACGAATTCAGATACTCCGGAATGGTTGAAACCCTCCATTGATCTGCAGTTGCTGCTCTATAATCTTAAAAGGAACAAAATTACAGAGCTAGAAAATGCGATATGTCTACAACTACAGGTGACAAACTTATGAAGTCATTTAATAATTCTCTAGAGCACTGATTACCTAGAGTCTACCTCAAAATCCTCAGAACGAAGAGTTTCCTTCCTGGAAGCATTGATCAATTGCTTCTGGATAACACTTGAGAAGCACAACCTCTTACTTTTGGCCAGCACTAGTATACACTGGGCTCTGTTCATACACGTCCACATAGTAACACTTGTCTGAACACACCTAGGAAGCTGCATAATGCATATTTATAGATTACATTAAGTTTGTAGACCATACTAAGACATATAAATACAAATAAGGAATGAAACACCAAAGGTTTCTCTTACTCCATAAAAATGCAATTTTATTGAATCAATCATAGTTGAACACTAGATTTGATTAACATTTTAATAGGATCTTCTCTGATTAGAGAAGATCCACTTTATATCCTATGAGGGTGACAAATTATTTACCTTTTACTTTTTCAAGTCCATGAACAGACTGGTGACCAAAGGGCACACCTGTAACATATGTGAGTTATTTTCAGCTTTTGTTATTTTATAACCTTAGAAACTTTTTTTTTGTTTAGAGACTGTCCTTTGAATCTCTTTGTGTTATTCAAATGAAGCTATTGTTTTAAACTAGGGAGGAGGAAGGTGCCATAAAAATTCAGAATCACTTTTCACAATTACTTTTTTCATTTAAAGTACTTCCCAATCTCTACAATTTTATTTCCCAGATGACATCTCTGTCTACCAAAGAGTCAAAAGTGTTTGCAACACAAATCAAAATTAGTCATGGTAAATGAAAGCCAATTTTGTCACTAAGTAGGGTTTACCCTTCCAGCACCTAGTGAAATTGAAGTTTTTGACTAGGAAAAACTCAGATGAGTTATCTTAAAGTTTCCAGGTTATTGGAAAATTTTGTCACACCGAATGTGACAAATGAAGTAAAGACCTTTAATATTGTTTCAGTTCAGATCTTTATAAAAAATCTGTCTACCTTTAAAAATCACTTCTTTTTTTCAGTTAAATTGCTTTTTTCCTTTGTTACATTAATTTAAGAATTCACTATGCACATTTGAATATTTCTATTATATTTGATAATAATTTCAATATTAATGATGTTATCATATCTAATCCTGTTGTTATTCGTCTTTTAAATTGTGATTTTTAAATTTATTTTATATAAAAGCTTTCTAATTTCATCAAAAAAGATTAAAATTTAAATATGTCAGTGAAATAGGGGGAACCAGTGCCAACAAATGTTAAATGTTAATATGCTAACATTCAAGTTACGATTGATATTAATGTAAGAAGAAAAGAATGAAGTCATTGTGATAAATTTAAAGAATGAACAAAATGGAAAAAGATCAATAAGTGAACTATTTGACTTTCATTTCTTCCATTTCCCTTCCATTAATTTATCCCCAATGATCACTCAAAAAGTGCTTAAAATAAATGTCAAATAAAAATCAAAACTCTACATTAGGAAAATTTGGGACTACTTACTACTAAAATTTCCTTATATTATACATCAACAGAGGTGCAAATTTAACTGTTCTGACAGTATCAATGTATCAATTTGATGAAAGAATAAGTTTTATTATCAGGTCATCTCTTTTCCCTAAATTAACAAACTAGCTGATAAAATTTCCTGATCAGCTGATGTTTCAGTTAAAAGAGGTGAGATGGCTTCTAACCTAGAGTGAGTTTTAGCTTATTTGTTGTAAAAGCTGAAACAAAGATTCCAAAACAATTTTGGCTTCTTTTTGTATAACTCTCACAAAGTTTTCATTGGTTCCACATGCTAACTGTGGAGAAGAAATATCCTAACTATTGTTCTGTTTCTGAAAATTCCACAGTCCTGTTAGAATGGGAAAAGGGATAACAACAACTCAGATTCAGTTTTTAAATGTTGTTGTGCAGAAGGAAATGTACTGGAAATGAATTATACCCTCCAAATTATAATCTACCTCACTACTACACCCTACTCTGTGTTCAAACGCTCAACACCTGAATTTTAGCTATTTTACCTTTAATACTATTTTTCATTTAAGTGAATTCACATTTTCCATGGGGAAGAAAATCTAGTTACATCTTCATTTACTTGTATATATTCATATTGTTTTTTCAATATTAACAAATACTTCCAAAATTTATCAGAGAGCAATATTTTGGGATTTTTAAAGTAGAACTACTACCCAGGGGTAAAAAATATTTAAGGTGTTTTTTACCTTGATCATATCTCAGTAGACTCTCAAAAAAATGGTCTCTTATGACAGTTAAATTAAATTGTCTATATAAAGCTCTAAGAATATTTCCTGAGCAATGTTCGAGAAACTTTCTGTTTCAAAATCTGAATTTAAGAATGTTGTTCATAAATAATCAGCTTGTTTTATTAAAAATAATAATATATGTAATAAAATATTCTAATCTAGTTTCAATTCATGAATTTAGAGAATGACTATCCTACCAAAATGATTCCATCCTTTTTCAAATTAAATTATTTCTTTTCAAGTGAAAATCATATGTTCATTTGATATTAAATTAACTGAAAATCTCGCTTTTACACAGTTGACTATTTTTCCTGTTTTCCTGAAATAGTTTATTTATAGAAACTACTATTAAACCATTGTAAGTGAATAAACAGTTTTAAGGTTTGTTTTCTTCTCCAGAAAGATAGCATTAATCACTATGTAATTAAACCATCTTTTGTCTTCACATTATATACACTTTTTCTTTACTACTCTACCACTATTGTTACTTTATGTAATTATCATATAAATGCTCATTTTTTGATACCTGAAGAAAATAAGCCACAACTGCTTCTCAAGATCCTTACTATTATATCCAGCTTTTAACCTACCAACTGTGCAGTCAGAATCAAAAACACCACATCCTCCAAGATTCACAAGTCTCTGAAAATCACCACGATCTTTAGAAAGCATCAGAAGCCTGGGCAACAGACATATATTCTCTCCTGTCTTGACATAAAAGCCTGTGGAGGCAGTGACATACGGAAGATCAGGGGTTGGGTGTTAAAATCTGCCTTCAGTGGAAGTTATTAAAATGTTGAGCTGACTCTTGACAGAGTTACAATAACAACTCTGAGTGTCTTTGCTATTTAAAGCAAAGATACATGTCCACATTGAAGCAGTATTCATTAGAGAAAAGAGGACAACTGGGACTGGCCTAGAAGAAAACTTACAGGCAACCACTTTAAAAGCATTATTTGGAGAAAAATTTACATTCCCATATTTATGCCTCTGTGTCGGAAATTATAAAATCACATAATTGGAAATTATTCTGTTAGGCTATGGTAATTTGCCTCTGGCAAATACTAACTTGAAGTTTTATGTATTAAAAGAAGGATAATGCATTAAAGTTTCTGACAAGACACTTAAAAATTCACACAAGTGAGTAAGTATAATGATAGCAGTCTGTATGGACAGATGAAATCTAGAGAAGGGGATGTTAGGAAGGACACACCTACTAGAGGTGAAGGCAGGTGCTGTGCAAGTAGCTTAGAGGAATGGAATAAAAATTAAATGGTGAAAATAAATGTGATGCACTCAGCATAATACCTAGCACATAGAAGGTATTCAGTAAAATATGGTAGGAGAAGGAATACCATAAATGATTATAATCATTAACATTACTGTTTAAAATGCCCACAACATACCATCCAGGAATATACTGAGTATGGATTCACGTGAAATCATAAACTGATAGCCTTGCCATGGTTCCTTCCAGGTCAATCATTCATCTGTAGATTGCTCTCTAAATATAATCCTCTTTCCACATAATCACCTGTCCAATATTTCCTGCAGGACTGGCAATAGAGCCCAAGAAAATCTTCCCTAGCTGACCACATTTCTAGCAGCAGTCTTTGAAATAAGAAAACAAGCAAATGTGGTTGTAAGATTTTTTTCCTTCAATAAAAAGAAAGACTTTTAAAAAATAAAAACCTAACAATAGTTACAAAGATCCAGTAAACATAAAATATTTGTCCTACTGTAAAATAAAAGTTAGTTGTATATAATCGGTATCACTAGAGCTCAAAGGTGTATATAATTATTATTAGAGCAATCCTGGGGAAAGCTAAGAGAATTAACAAAACAATAGAAATAAAAGATAACATGAAGGGGTTTGGGGACAATAGGAAACTGTATCTTTGTGGTAGGGACTACATGATTCTTCCTAAGTGTTTAAAATAAAAGTCTGCATACTACAGTAAAAGAACATTAAATTTTACTTAAGAATAATTTATAAAGCAGGAGTTTTAAAATACAAAAGTAGGTAACTCAGTACAGTGCCTAGTTAAGAAATAAGCACATAAAATCAATAGTTTTCTTGTACACCAACAATTATCCGGTAAAAAATATAGCAAAAAATGCCTATTCATGTGAGCAGTAGGATATATAAATAGGAGTGATTTTGTTCAAATTATTCTAAAATGTGTTGATTTTGTGTGACAAAACCATTTTGTGTGGCAAACTATATAAAGAAAAAATGATTTAAACAAATTGAGATATGCATTGTATTACCGGAAGAAAGTCAATATTATTCAACACATGAATTTCCCCATATAAAAGAATTCAGTGAATTGTCTTGGAGACATTTTTTAGTTGACAAAGTGACTTTCAGTTTGGGAACAAATCAGATGAAGGTAGTCAGGAAGAAATGTGCTTTCTACCATGGAAAATAAATATAAAAACATAAATGATCCAGGAGATGCATAGAAAATAAGTGACAATACAAGGGATTTGAATATAAAAAATTTGATACAGAACAAGTGTGCACAAGAACATAAGATATTATAATGTGAATATCTGACCTGAATTGCCAAAAGGGATTCTGCAGATGGAATTAAGGCTAGTAATCAGGTGATCTTACAATAGGGAGATTATCTTGTATTATCTGGGTGAGCTCAATATAAGTAAAAGAGTCCTTAAAATAGAAGAGGAATTTCATAGATAGCAACAAACTAAATCTAAAATTTATATGGTAAGAAAAAATTGACTTAAAGTGGCCAACACAGTGCTAAAGAAAAAGAGCAAAGTGGAGGACTTACACTGCCTGCTTCAACACTTCATATAAATCTACTGCAATTAAGAAATTGAGGTACTAGTGAAAGAATAAGCACAGATCAGTGTAACAGTGAACAGAAGTAAGCCCAGGCATGTAAGTTCAATTGATCTTCCACCACGGTGCTGAAAATATAAAAAGGGGGAAACATTCTCTTTTCAACAAACGATGCTGGAAAAAATGATATTTACTTGGAAAGGAATGAAATTGTGCTCTTTTTTTATTTTTTTGTTTGTTCTAATTAGTTATAGATGACAGTAGAATGCATTTATGCATTTCGATAGATCATGCATAAATGGAATATAATTTTTTATTTTTCTGATTGTACGTATTGTAAGATGACATCAGTCATGCAGTCATATACGTACATAAGGTAAAAATGTCTGTTAATAACCTTGAATGTTAATGGCCTAAACTCATCAATCAAAAGAGACTGGCAGATTGGATTAAAAAACATGAAATTGTACTCTTAAACCATCTAAAAATCAACTCAAAATCTATTAAAGACTTAAAACTAAGATTTGAAACCATAAAAGTTCTGGAATAAAACAAGGAAAAGTTTTGTAGTGTTGGTCTTGGCAATCATTTCTTGGATATTATACCCAAAGCACAGTCAATAAAACCAAAACCAGATAAGTGGATTTATAGGAAATTAAAATGCTTACACACAGGAAAGGATATAGTCAACAAAACAAAAAGGCTCCTTATAAAATGGGCAAGTCAAGTGCAAACTTTTATCTGATAAAGGGTTAATACCCAAACTGTTTAAGGAAATCCTGAAACTCAAAGCAAAATAACAAATAAATTGATTAAAAATGAACATATTTATCCAAAAGAACTGAAATCAGCATTCTATAGTGATAAATGCATACCAATGTTTACGGATGCTCAATTCAGAGAGGTCAAGTTATCAAACCAGCCCAGGTACCTGAACACAGACAATGGATCAGGAAAATGTTTGTATATACACAATGGGGTTTTACTCAGCTATAAAGAAGAATGAAATTATATGATTTGCTGGTTTGAGGATGGAACTGGAGACCATTGTGCCAAATGAAAAAATCCAGATTCAGAAAATCAAGGGTCAAATGTTTTCTCTCATATACAGAAGCTAGAGAAAAAAGAAAAAAATGGAGCCATGCATAGTGGTACATGCCTCTAATCCCAGCTGCTTGGGAGGCTGAAGCAGGAGGATCAAAAGTTCAAATCCAGCTTCAGCAACATGGTGAGGCTCTAAGCAACTTTGTGAGACCCTGTCTCAAAATAAAAAATAAAAAGGGATGGGGATGTGGCTCGGTGGTTAAACGTCCCTGGATTCAATCCCTGGTACCCACACCCCACCCCAAGAAAAATGGAGGGTGGCGAAAATAGAAGGGAGAACAGTAGAGTGAAGGAAGGGGAATGAAGGGGAGGAAGGAATGATGGGAAAGGGGAGGAACTATAGAATAAAATTGACCAAAGGATATTATCTTCATGGATGAATATATCACAATGAATTCCACATTTACATATATCTATAATGCACCAATTTAAAAACACAATAAATAGAATAAAGACCAATAGAGTAGAGGAAAGAGATTGGGGGAGAGAGGAGGGAAAGAAAAGGGGAAATATGAGGGATTGAAATGAGCAAATTATATTATATGCATTCATGAATGTCAAAATGAACCCCACTCTTATGTAGAACTACAATGCACTAATAAAAAATGGACAAAACATTTCTTAAAAGAAGACATACAAATTACAACAAATATATGGAAAGGTGTGGTCACCAGTTCAAAATAGGTACAAAAAGTGCCACTAGATCTGGACAACATGAAACCCATGTCAAATATGAAGATACAATGGCTTAAATAAAAGGAGAGAAAATGCTATATTATACAAACACTATTAAAAGAAGTCTGAGGTGGCTATATTGACATTGACAAAATACTTCAGTATAAGTAATACCATCAGAGACAAAAAGGAAGAATCATGACAGAGGGGTCAATACCTCAAGAGAAAATAATTATGAATGTATATGGACCTAAGAGCATATCTTTAAAATTTATAAATCCCAAACTGGTAGAATTGAAAGAAGAAACAAAGAAATTCTAACTGTAGTTTTAGATTTTAGCACTTAACTTTTTCTATGTAAGTGATAGAAGAATTAAATAAAATTAGTAAGACTTGAACCACATTATCAATCAACATGTGCCAGTTGACATATAGAGGACATGGCACCTAATGACCACAAAAACACAACTCCTTTTGAAGTGCTTATGTAATATTAACCCACTGGTACCCTGCCCAGGGTTTTAATAAATGTGGGAGAATTTAAATCATGCAAAGTATGCTTTCTCATCCCAGTGGAATTTTGGAGATCAGAAGAGAGAACAATCTAAAAATTTCCCAACAATTGCCAATTAAAAAATACATTTCAAAATAAATGAGTCAAAGAAGATTCACAATAGAAATTGGAAGTATTTTTAAATTAATTTTTAAAAGGATCATAACATCAACATTGGTGAGATGCATGCACAACCGTGCTTAAAGGAAAGTACATGGCATTAAAAGCTTGAACAGCCTTCTCTGGCACTGTCCTGCCAATCTCTTGGTAACTCCTGTGTGGGCGAGGGAAAGGGTTCCTGTTGAAGGAATGGCTGACTGCAAAATAATAACTAAGAAATTTATTTATCAGAAAAACAACAGAAGACAGAGTTATTTTTGAAGCAGGGGCATGACTTATCATGAAAGAATGAATGGAGATTTTGGGGACTTGCTGCCAGGAGAGGTTCCGTTTATTAGAAAAGTTTGTTGCCTTATATA